>KV459471.1:29457-87771 GCA_001662645.1 Pseudogymnoascus sp. 03VT05
AAGAATAAGAAGAATAAGAAGAAGACGAAGAGGAAGAAGAAGAGGAGGAGGAGGAGTAAATAGTAATCTTATGGCGGGGAGCCTCTTGTTGCAGTCAAGACCTTGGGAAGCTTACGATATAAGTAAGTCAAGAGGTAGAAAGCCTCTCATACCATGCTATAGACCGCGAAGCATGGAAGCCGGTGCCATATTGAAGGATCCCAGGAGAATCCCCTAACCCATGCGTCCAAACCACCGTAACCATATAAAAGATGCCATAACAGCCGGTTCACCACCACACGTCAACACCAGCTTCACCACAAGTCAGTATCACCTTCACCACAAATCTCGCATCAAAAAGCCAGACCACCATCATCTAATTCATCATCATTCCCTCTACCCATCCACCTCATCTATTCCGAATTCACCACGCTCGCTATACATCCCCCCACATGTCCAACCAAAGTACTCCCAACATCCATCTCCCCCTCATCCAACTCCACCCCCTCAACTCAATGATCACTTTTCCCAGCCAGCGGAGTCCGCACATAACCCCCACATATACATCGCTCCGCGCAATATCGCTCGCCCCCGAAGTACAAAAAAAAGATGACACAAAAAAAATGCAAAAGCAAAACAATTATCTCAACTCTTCGGAGATAACTGGAAAAAATCGAAGCCAAAGTCGCAGAAACATGCTCTCATCCAATCTTACAACGATATCATAATCAGTTTTGATATCCAAATCACTCACTCACTTCCTCTCAATTCACCCCCCTCGGCCCCAAAAGACTCGGCACAGCCTTCCTCCCCATCCTCTTCCCCCCATTAACCACCACCCTCGGCACCCCCCCAATAACCCTCGGCTCCCTCATAAGCTCCGGATCCAACCTAGCCGGCATACGGCAAATAACGCTTTTGTACTCGCCCTTGAACGCGCCGCTCGGGCTAGGCACGCTGGCGCTTCGCCAGAGGTGGTCGGAGCGGTCTTCGAGGAAGGAGGTCTTGGCTTTGGAGAAGAAGGAGGTGGAGAAGCCGCGGTTACGTTTGGCGAGGATGATTTCGTCGAAGAGGCGGATGGAGGGGCTGGAGGCGGGGGTGGTTTCGCGCTCGTGGATGAATTCGTTGAATGCTGTGTGGTGTTAGTGTGTGGTCTAATAAGAGAGGGGGATTGGAAGTTTAGACATACCCTGCGTTTGCCTTAAAGCACCGACATAATCGGACATCTCGCCGGGCAAGCTTCTCTCGAATCCCTCCATATCAAATGCATATATCTGCTTCGCGGCCTTCTGCTCTTTGGTGGTCGCAGGTCTCAAATGCTTGCGGTACGTATATAAGAAGCTGGCGAAGCACCTCACGAACGCGGCTCTGACCTTATCGGCATTGAACGCTGATGGGCAGATTAAGCTCACCTGCCCAAGACAGCGGGAGTGGGCGGTGATGCTGCAGCCGCTGCAGCCATATGTACCATCGCTGTCAGCTTTCTCGTCACATACAGAGCAGACGGATGAAGTATCGTGGCTCTCCCAATTGAGACAATGTCCTTCAACCCAGACCGTCTCCGAGGACGAGCTGACGGGCTGCATGAGCATGCTCGGCATAACCGTGCTCGCTGCCAGTGTGCTAACAGCGTAGCTGCTGGGGGCGTATCCGTACATGCTCTTGCTGTCTATTGAGATAGCAGACGCTGATAAAGACGCCGAGTGCCCTGCTGTGAAGCGCGGCTCTGGCTTGCGGTACGGGATATTGTCGCCCACGCCAAAGGAAGAGGAGCGTCTGGAACTAGGCTCAAAATGACCAGAGCGTTTCTCTTTCAGAGTGCTGGTCAAGGTGAAACCGGACTCGTTGCGAATCATTGGACTGTTTGGCATGTTCGGGAAATGGGTCGAGTTAGGGGAGATTGCTGTCTGTGGCGGGCTTGAAGGAGTGTTTGACCTGCTAGTCGACGGACGTTCGACACGAGTGTGATCATTCTTAGACTGGAGGAAGGCATTGAAAACAAGCGGCCGAGAAGTTGTTTTAACGTTTTCTCCAACGAATGTGGTTGAGCTCTGGCTAACAAACTTGGAGAGCGTGCTTGGAGCAGAGTTCTGCGTGAATAATGAGGGTATTTCACCAGAGAATGCATCGTATGGGAAGGTTTCGATGGCGTATGGCGGAGGCCCGACAGGAACGCCGAATTTGTTATGGTGCGGTGCCGCTAACTGAAGCAAGGAGAAAAGCTTTCGCCTTTGCTGCCGCGGGAGGGAAACTGGTTGCGTAGTCGACTCGATGGTGTCGTTATCCAAATCCACGAGAACATAGTCATCATCTGGCAAATCAACGTTCTCGTAACGTCGCTCAATGCCCACAATGTAAGGGCAAGGCGCTTCCAATGCGGAGATCAGGCGTGCAGGTAACACAGGAATGAAGATACTTGCCCATTTGAATGGGTACAGCAGCGTTATCAACGCCTTAGTCGCTAAATGCAGCATAGCCGTGTGTGACGACAAAAATATAATTCGAGATTCTGATAGAGCGAATTCCAACAAGGCCACAATATTCGGAATCGTCAAGGCCCTGAAGAGAGCGTACAAGTCCGCGTTTCTCGACTCGGGCAATTCATTGACAGCCTCCTTTCGGGCAAATAATCGAAGCTCTCGGACAGCAATTTCGACCTGCGTCTTTGAAGTGATAGGTGACAGTGCCTCGGTGCACAGGTTCACGACATATCGTTCTAGAGGCTGCCACCGGCCCACTTTAGGTGAACTTGGTGGAACGCGTAATACGCCGCTGTCCGTCATAGGCACAATAACAGCCCGTAGCCACTCCTTCCAGAAGCTCGTTAGCCCAGCATCGCGCCCCAGAATCCCATAAGCCCTTGGGGTCCAGAGACCTGTATCACCGTCCGTCAGACCCTCTATTTTTGATGCTGCACCATGTCTCACAGGTCTCAACATGTCCGTCATCAATGAAATCTTCTCTTCGACTGAGCTAATTCGCTCCTCGAGATCGTCACGGGCAGTTGACCCAGAGGCCATCGCCGGGAGCTGAGTAAGGAGTTGCGATAAGTGAGCTCTTTCCCCAGCCAATCTCTCGCCCAGGCTTGCTGCCAACTCCCGCTCTTCGTTGGTCATATGGCTCTGACGCCAATCCTCGCATTTTCTCTCAACCGCTGCAGCCGCATCGGCGCCAAGGGGTAGCCACACTATCACAGTAATGCCGTATATCTTGGCATTATCATCTCCGGTCATTGCGAACCCGTGCCACGTGGACCGCGGCCTCTCGTCTGAGGAGACAATGTTGATATCGTTAGGGAAAGCGAACATAGGGACATAATCGGGGAAGCGTCCTCTCCTTTGAAGTTCGTCCGTGGCCGTCTTCGGTGGGTATCTATCAAGGAGGACGGGTTCAAGGCGCCGTTTTAAAGGGTGCATATCAGGGTCCGCGTTTAGGGGTTCAGGTGGTGGTATAACGGAATTGTAGTTGCTCAATCGTTTGGATGTGCGGCTCGAGACTGTATGATGTTAGCTGGGTTCTTATCATATACAGCAATGGAGTGTCGCGTCTCCTCTCTTAAGTGTGCCTATCTGAAAACCAAAAGGCACAAATAGCGACACCCCTAACATAAAAAATGCCTTGTGCGCGATTGCGAGCAGCAAATCGCAAGAATATAACTTACCACTTCGGTTTATAGTCTGCTTCTTGGAACTGTTCAGGTCCCTAAAGCTGATCTTCCTCCGTATACTCCCACCAACCCTTCCAAACGGACTCTTCCTGCCACCCAGTCCCTCCTCATCATGTTTTATCTTCTCTGCCCTCGCCGTCATAGGCGGCCTGCTCTGCATCACCGTGCCCGCGCTAAAGCTCAAATCATCCAGAAAAGTCTCGCGCTCATTCGCAAACTTGAACAGCGCCCTATCGAAGTCGAAATCCGACAGACCCTGCTTCAGGGACTCCTGCGTCCCATTGCTCGGCACGGCGCGAACAGTCAGCGAAGATCTGTTGCTGCCGCTATACGTATCGAGTGCTTCGAGGGACTGGATCGAGTTTCGCGCGTCGATCGACAGGCGCGACAGGCGGTTGAGGGAGCCGCGCGAGTGTCGTGCCGTCGAGCCTCGTGGTGTGCTGCCGAGGATCGGCTCGTCTTGTCCCTCTTCTAGGCCCTCTACTATAGTGTTGTCTCCCACGGGCGGGAGGCCGTTTGTCATGTGACCGCTGTTGGGAGCTTCGGGGAGGTCGTGGTAGGAGACGGAGTCGATGCCAGCGATCCAGAAGTAGTCCGCGAGGGGGGCTGAGGACGGGTCCATGGTGGGCGCGTGTGTATGAGCTGGGCGTCTTTGTTTGAGCAGTCGCGGGTATAGGAATTATCGCCCAAGGCAAACGATTTGTGAGCTATGTTGTCATCGAAATATAGTTGTGGGGTTGCAACTTTCTGTTTGGTAATTGTGCGAGTTGCTAATCGGCTAATGGATGGCTAAGGTTCAAGGAAAGGAAAAGATATAGCAGCAAGGCCCGATTGTAACCCAAGATCCCAAAGCGATCATTTGCAGCAGCACTAGGATTGTCGGGAGTGGGAGTTTGGGAGTGTGCTTGGGTATAGAATGAGGGGGAATGTGAGGATATGGATTGAAGATGGAATGGGGATGCTTGCTTGTGAGAGATCGGAAGGACTCCACATTTGGTGGGGCAGTTCGGTGTTGTCGGTGCGCGAAATAACGGGACGACGGGGGGGATTTATGGTGTTGCGTAGGGATGCTTAGGGTGCTAACGGGCCTTCCTTCGTATTTTTTAGGGGACCAACTACAGGGAGTTACAGGGAACTTACAGGGAGCTTACAGGGAACTACCTTGCTAACTAACTCCAGTACGATCAGTAAACGAATTACAGGACTTTCGTAACTGTACGAAGTTATCCATTACCTGTGCGGATTTACGGATTTTACTAGTTACAAATCTGTCTATGCGCTGTTTAATACTTATTCCGGTTCCGAGAGAGAGCGAGACCGAGAGGATCGAAAAAAGGACGCTACACCGCTACTACGCGTTCTACTAGCACTACCAACTACCAAGATTGTCCAAGATCTTCCTTATGATGGAACAAACTACACATATAAAGTGGCCGCTAACAGCCAAGGTCAAGTATAGTATGAAACAATTTAGTTCAAGGGAACGGGCGGTCCAAATTCCGATCCCTGAATTTGGTTCTAGAACCTTGCAAACACGAACGTTTCGTACTCGAAATAAACCACATTTGGCAGGGGCAAGATGCTAGATCTAGCCAGCTTTTTTTAGTCCAAACGGACGCTTGCGCAGGAGTCAATGCGTCAGGCCGGATTCAGCAAACACAGCCGTAGCCAAGCGTGTCCATATCATTCAGTAGCATTCTTTCGGGCATTCATGGTCTTGTCTTGCATGTCTCTTGCACAAGATATATATCACTTCCCGTCGGGAACTCGAGCGTTAGGTCACGCATTAAGGACAATGGATTTGTGTCAGACACAGAACCAACTAGCCAGGTGTCTGACTTACTAGTCGGACCCAAAATAGCAATAGTAGGAAGCAGTGCGAACCCTTGGTCTCAGCTCATCATCTTTTCAATTTGGACGACACGCGTCTATCAGTATTACAATGCTACGTGGTACCCAATAGCCGCCCTATTTCTCATCCCTGTCAGTGCCGTAAACGGTCCATTTCCCTGTGATGACGTGAGAAGTAATGATTGGTTCGAAGAACAGTCAGCTTCATTCAGCTACCATCAGTCTACAATCCTGGTGGGGGAGGGACCTAAATCACCATTAGTGCTGATTATGGTCGAGGGGTTGCGGGAATACTATACCGCATTGTAGCCATTTCCAGGCGGTGGCCCTGGGGGAGGTGGTGGTCCAGACCCTGGAGGTGGTGGGGGGGCCTCGCTCGGGGGTGGTAGAGGTGCATAAGAGGCTGGAGAAGCGCCCGGGGCCGCGCCTGGTGCCGCGCCAAACGCTGCACCAGGAGCACCGCCGGCTCCAGCTTGTTGGGCGGCATAATACTGGTAGTATGCGACATACGCAGCATAGCCACCATAAGCCGCATATGGATCTTGACCGCCATAGTACTGGGCGTACTGAGCGGCGTAGTCCGCTCCGGCAGCAGGGCTGGCAGCTCCAGGTGGGGCTGATGGGGCAGCTGGGGCAGCTGGGGCAGCAGCTGCTGGGGAATTGTATCCACCATATCCTCCGCCGCCGCTACCATTACCACCACCGCCGTATGAGTCGTGTCTACCGGAGTTTTGTCTGTCTCCATATCCGCTCTGACCTCCATAGCCGGTACTTGGAGCTCTGTCTCCACCAAACCCGCGCTGTGGCTGTGGCCTTGACTTGAACTCCTCGTATTGCTCCCTAACATTGGCCAGTAGATCCTCGCAAAGCTCTTTAGCGTGCTGTACCTCCTTGGGATCCGGGCCAGCAACGTGCAGGTACATGTCTTCGTCGCTCTCCCGTCCTGTCGCATGCTCCATAAATCCGGAACCACGGCCCTTGATTTGGACGCGGCAGCGCGTTTCCTGCTGGATATGCTTGACATAGGCGCCGCCGTGACCCACGACTTGAGCTCTCAGGTTGAAGCCTGGTACAGGTTCGAAGTCGATGGGGATTTTCTCCTCTGGCCATTTGCGCTACACAAGGTTAGCAATAATCTCCTAAAGCAAAACATATACCTACTCTGCCAAACTCATCACGCTCAACGGCATCTGGTTCTCGTCGTCTGAAGCGCCTCTCGTCAACGAGATTTGGTAGTTCTTGCTTCATAAGCTCCTCAATCTTTTCGACGGCTTGCTCAAGGCCAACCTTGCTCGTGCTCGTAACGTGTAGGTAAAGTGGTGGCTTCTAAGGGAATATCAGTAATCAGTCCAACCTTCTATCATGGTGTTTCGTACCGCTGCTGTGGCCATGCTCTTATCGGGGTAGTACTCTCCGCGCGTCGTGATATCTTTAAAAGTCAATATTATATCTACAAAAGCGTAATTTCGGGAATAGCGTACCAGCGCCGGTTTCTTCTTTGATCTATATCACGCAGCGGACGTCAGCAGGTGCCACAGAGGTTTATATGAATTCTATCGCGCTTCAAGTAAGCTTGACAGGTCCCACACAAGGTAAGAGAGGGGTATGGAACTCCCCGGGAGGAAGAAAGATTATGAGATCTGAGGGAACTGGGGATATCAGTGGGTATGACACATGGGGGGTATTCACCATCTTTTGAGTAGAGCCTTTGGTCAGTGTGTATCTGTTTCGAAGGTCATTGACTTCGATGTCACGGATGTAATCTCCGTCTGCGATATACATGTCGCCATTGACTGTTCCGATGGTTCCTGTTTCCATAGCAGTGCTCGGGGTCGGTGGTTTCACATCGGCGGGACTGCCAGTAGATCGAATCGGAGGAACGTCGACATGCTGGATACCTTTTTTGGCCTGCATCTGGGCTTGGATGCGCGATGCGACGGCAGCTATCAGATGTTAGTTGTGTCTTGGTTCAAATTGACTGTGAAACTTACCCGCAGCAGCAGCAGGATCCAAGGATGGTTTCTTCGCAGGTTCCCCAGCAGCTGGGCTCCCACTCTCCCTCCTCATGGGACTCCTGCTCCTTCTGGAATCCTTCTCTCGGGCTGGCGGGGGTGATCTTGAGCGGCGATCGAAGCGCGATGCCCTTGGTGCTGGCTCTTTCTGGTCGAAGCGTGACCTCTTGGCCGTCCTCCTCTCGGTGTCGTCCATGATGGCCGAGGTGGTAAGATAAATGGAAGGTCAGTCGCAGGCTTTCCTGTCAAGCGCAAAAAAGCTGTAACAGGTAGATTTGTTGTGTCCTCTGACCTCGCCGGCAAGATAAAGGTAAATACTTCAAATGGTAGAAGGTATATTCAAGTTAACGGTGTTCGTTGGCAACAAATTAATGTCACGTATGGCTCTACTTTGGCCCTCGTATGTGCCCTTTCAGCCTCTTTATTTTGCTACCGGGGCCTGGTAGCCTTACTCATCGCTAGCTCCACACTTTCAACGGAGAACGGAGTCCCGTCCCTCCTCCTCCTCCCCCACCGAAACAAAGCGCAGGTGATGGTCAAGGCACACGGCCCTTAGCGACATCGGGGACAATTTTCCACAAAGCCGAAGCTCTGGGTTCTCAACCTCACAGATTCCAATTGCGGTGGTGTTGACTCACACATCAAAGAAGTCTTTACGACTTCATCCACAACTGCCTCAGCGACGTCAATTGAAATCCCCGAATCGGGTGTTTGTCGTCGCCATGGCAGCTCGCACTTCCATCCTCAAGCTTCGCACTCCTACCAGCTCCCTCGTCACTGCGGCGAGGCGGTCTCAGTCGACCTCATCATCGACCTCAGCCCTTGCATACAAGGCCCTTCACCGCCGCATCACCCCCCTCCCAACACAGGATTCCCCAGCATGGTCCGCTCAGGCTGCCGTCTCCAACATCCTCTACGAGACTCCTGCTCCCTCAAAAGCACCGCCAACACGCCACATCCTCAACTGCCTGGTTCAGAATGAGCCGGGAGTGCTCTCCCGCGTCTCCGGGATTCTCGCTGCCCGCGGCTTCAACATCGACAGTCTGGTCGTGTGCCACACCGAGGTCGAGGACCTCTCCCGCATGACAATTGTTCTTTCCGGACAAGATGGCGTTGTCGAGCAGGCCCGCCGCCAGCTCGAGGACCTCGTCCCCGTCTGGGCCGTCCTAGATTACACCCAAGCGCCACTCGTGCAACGCGAGCTTCTGCTCGCAAAGATCAACATCCTCGGCCCAGAGTACTTTGAGGAGCTGCTCGCGCACCACCGCGAGATCACAGCAGAGGTTGATGGCGAGTTCGGAGACCACGGCCTGGAGCACAGCGCGGTCGCGGACTTCCACCCTAGCAAACTCGTGCTCAGCCAGGCGCTGCGATTGAAGCATGAGCATCTCAAGTCCATCACCTACTTTGCTCACCAGTTCGGTGGCAAGGTACTGGATATCAGCAACAACAACTGTATTGTTGAACTGTAAGTACTCTCTAGTCCCCAAACACTACCGGTGATGTAATGTTACTCACACATCTCTAGTTCCGCGAAACCCACCCGTATCGACTCATTCATGAAGCTCGTCTCCCCCTTCGGCATCCTCGAGTCTACCCGCACGGGACTCATGGCGCTGCCGCGCTCCCCGCTCTTCGACGCCCACCAGGACGATCTGAAGGAGGCGGACGAGATCGTCGACGCCAGCTCGCTCCCACCAGGATAAATGTTTCGCCCCCGGGGAATTGTGAAAAGGAGTCGGCGTCATTCTTCGTTTGTTCGGCAGTAGCTAGGGAATTCTACGGGAATTGTACGGGAGGTGGGTTGTGTGGTTGTTGGAGCTCTTGTATTTAGACAAATCGAAATCCAAAATTTAAAAATTGTGGGTATCTAGCTCGTTAGGTATGGGATAGGCAGCTTGTCTCGGATTATAATGTTCAATTGGTCTGTCATAATATTTGGATTATCTTGAACTATGTGTTTTGACTACGCTTTAAACCTTGAATGTCGCCCCAAGACGGCGTGAAATATACAGTAAAATCCCCATGCAAAATTCCTCTGCGTTGGGTATCTGACTCATAATGATCGATTGTCAGGCTCAAATTATTCGGGTGAACCGTTACAATACCTAGATAAGAATATCACTTATTATTCTTACCGATTATGGGTCTTAATGGCACAATTATATCGAGGCTCAACTGTAGACATAAAACGCCAGAAGAGTGATAAACATATAATTCAGGACGAAAGTCCAACGCTTCTAAAAAACATAACACTACAAGAGAACCTTTGAGGAACCCAATGCCTAATACGCCTTTACACAAAATCCCCTCCCAAACGCGCCCTCATATTCAAACCAGGTCCTACCCTATCTACAGTCTCACTTTCGCCCCAATCCCCTCCCCCTCAAACCATAACTTTTCCTTCCACTTCCCCAACCTCACCCCCACCTCCGCCTTCGCTGACAGCTTCAGTACGCCACCAAGCGCCTCGCGGATACGGTCATAGCCTACGGATTCCGGATCCCATTCCACAGGTAGCTTAGGCGTCTCGCTGAGTCCAGGCGGAATCTCGAGGGGTAGGTCATATACGATAGTGCCGACTGGTTCGGTGTGGTTATAGAATGCTGTAGCGTTGATGGTTTCAATGAAGATGTGGGTGTCCTTGAGCGGCGAGAAGATGGTGAAGGAAGCCGAGGAGGAGAAGATGTGGAATGTAGCGCCTTGGATGAATCGTAGATGGTCAGGTGTATCTTCGTCGTCGTCATCGTCGCCTGAGCCATTGTGGGGAGAAGACAGACGGGGAATTTCCATCTCGATGGGGAATTTGGAGAGGCTTTCGCCTAGGGCTGGTTGTAGAGGGATACTGCCGTCGTATGTTTGGAACGTGATGGTTGTGTTCCAGCCGGATATGTACTGGGATATGAGATTTCGTGCGTTCGCTGAGGAATTGGCATTTCCCAAGGTGGCGGGATCCCACAAGACTCGCACAGCAAGGTTTGTATTGTTGCCCAAGGTAACCTCGGCGTTTGACACCGTAGCTAGCCCGATAATAGAGTCGTTGCTCAAAATATGGATGTTGAATGACGGAATTGTGGCAGTGTAATTCGTGGGATTTGTAAAATTGACCTTGCCTTCAAGAGTCAAAGAGGTCTTGCCGGTGTCGAGGATTTTTAAGTCGAATACTTGGGGGTTTATGCCCCCTAGAGCGCCTTTCAGGCCGCCATTTCCGGGAGCTGCGATTTCGTCAGCCTCGGACTTGTCTAGGCATCTAGGCCGAACATCCCACCCTTTACCGGGACAGATCCTTCTCTGCAAAATGTTAGTATTGCCTTGATAATTGATGGTTTTGGCTGTTCTGCTTACCCAGGAAGTTCCCTAACAACTAACGATCCAAGTACGGTTTCGGCCTCAACATCCACGAGTGCTCTAACTTCCAATGTCACGCCTTCTCCGAAAAGGATTTTCTGTGCCACATCTTGGAACACTCTCTGGTCGGTAATATTTATAGGAGCATCCTTGATCTTAGACTGGATCTTTAGGAGTGCATCTTCGTCGTCTGTTGCATCAATCCTCTCGGATTGTGCTTTTTGCCACTCCTTCAGATCCATGACACCGAGTTTCTTGTCTTTGTAGAAAATATCCGCTGTTGGTCGGACGTTGGTGACATTGATTGCAAAGTTGACCTCCTTCGGCAGGTTGGCCATGACTACGATAGTGCCAGATATTTGAGGATTTGATTCGGGGCTGCGCGGATCCGCAAAGGGGTCAGGCAGTCCAAAATGTACATCTGCGAATGTGAAATTCTTGACCAGTCCATCAAAGTTTCGGCCCGGGAACGGAACCGGTACTGTAATGGCTGAAGCCAAATCGGATATCCAAGTTGGCGTTTCTGGAGATGGGTTTTTGGATCCCTTTACATATATGGTGGCGTCTTTGCCGTGCATATACTCTCCCACTAGCACGTCTAATGGCGACAGTGTAGTGCTAGGGCACGGTTTTATTAAAGAGTTTGGGAGCTCCCGTATGATGCCTCCAGCATGAACTTCGATATCTGATTCTGGCTGCACATCGACCCTATCCGTCGACGCCTCCGCTAGCATTATAAATGGGTCGACCACATCGCAGTTCTGAACGAAGATGTCAAACTGAAGAGGCGGTATTGACAAGCTGATCGGATAGTGGTTGTCAACGACAAGAGTTGCATCTGCCCTCATGCCCCGCTTGATTATGGCTTTACGACTGCGAGCTTGCATCAGATTGGTCTCTTCGATATTGATGTGGGTTATATTATAGGACGGGATATTAGGGATATTGTGGCCTAGAGAGACAGATTAGTCACAATATCTATCATAAGTATTCATATAGGGAAACTAACCTTCAAGGACGATTGTTGGAGAGATGGTTTTGTTCCCGAGACGGAAAAAGCCAGACTTAAGTGGCACATCAATCATGCCCCTCACCGTCAATTGTGTCATCCGTCCAGAAAGCCAGTCATTGACGATAAGCTGGAGGTCGGTGGATTCGGCAGGCTTAACGTCTGTCAAGAAATCCAGATGCGTGACCTCGCCGTTGCGGATGCTGGCGTGTACTTGTGGGACGGTTGCGGTGCCAATAAGTAGGTTGTCATACTCCGGAAGATAGACCTTCACTTCTGTCTCTTCGCTCTCGACCGTGTGGGCGATGTAGGTTCCAAGGCGCCCAAGGGTTCGGATGGCAGAGTTCTTGCATTTGGCCGCATTGAGCTGGAAGTCTGCTTGCACTCGGGCTCGCACTCCAGTGCTTGTGAACGAGTCGATGGACAAGCCGGTCGGGTCGATAACCATTGTCTGCTTGCTGTACTCTTCAACGGCAGCTGGTGCAAAGAATAGCACCGAGATGATGAGCAAAATCGACACAGAGAGGCCGGTGATAGCCGTGATAGTCGCCCATGATTTGCCCTTTGTTGCCGAGGCGTTGGAATCGCTGCTCTGTATCGACCTCAATGACGTCGACGCCGGTGACAGAGACGCGAGGTCTTCCTCTCCATCATATCGTGGAGTTCCGTGTCCATGCGAGAGCAGCGGTGCGTTCTCTCCATCCTCCTCGCGACGTTCTTCCGATGCTCGATGAGCCACCTCCTCGGAGTCGCCCAACAGCGGCCGGGATGAGTCGTCCGCCGGCATCGTTCCGGTTGTCTTTGTAAGCCCTTTGGTGTTCCTTATGCGCTCATTCTGTGTGTAGCAATAGTGTTGAAAGAGCTACTTCGGTATATATATGCTCGTCAACTCTGTTGCTTGTGATATTGATGATTAGAGTAGGTGTTTGGTGTGTTGAGGGTGAGGACGTCGATGATACAACAGAGTACATGCACTGTGCCTTGGAAACGCCATCGACAAGGCGGTGCAGCGGCGACGGCCGTGCGTGTGGTGGCCACTAAAGATCGGCCACTTATCGATAAGGGACCACTTTCCGATAAGACCGAACGCGGGGGTGAAGAGTAAGGTTGAGACGCTAGCAGACGGTGTCCCGGAAGCCGGAACAAGATTCGCCGACCGGCCAGTGACCGACACCGGAATTCAGATTATACCCGAATAGTTGTACTTTGCCGCAACATCCATGTCCACTCAACTACAACCACAACTATTTTGTTGATCCTCGCAAGAATTGAGTCACATTCACTAATATTTGTGATATTGCGATACAAAAAGTATTAAGAGTTCAATGTCAGTATTCTATTTCTTATCTTCTTCTTCTTCTTCATCCAAGTTCTCAATTGACGTCTTAATTCTAGCTTCAACATGGCCAGTATGACTCTTCGTCCCGCCAGGACTGCGCTCCGGTGTTTATCAAAACCACAATTGCGAACTTACTCAGGCCCTGCCAGTCCCGCGGACCCCGCTGTCTCTCCCTTCGCCCCTCGTCACTTCCTGTCCATTGCAGACCTCACTCCAGCCGAGCTGGTTACGCTCGTTAGGAGTGCCAAGACACACAAGACCAATATCAAGAAAGGTCTCGTGCCCAAAAATGTTCAAGAATCTCTCAATGGCAAGACCGTAGCGATGATGTTCAACAAGCGAAGTACGAGGACTCGAGTCTCAACCGAAGCCGCCGTAGTCACCATGGGCGGCCATCCGATGTTCTTGGGCAAAGACGATATTCAACTTGGCGTGAGTCAACTCTTCTCCACCCCTTGATAAAACCCCTTTTACTCTGAAGATTCTTAACGCAATTGCTTTAGGTTAACGAGTCTGTCTACGACACATCCGTCGTAATCTCGTCCATGACCTCCTGCATGGTGGTCCGCGCCGGCGAGCACAGCGAAGTCGCCGATCTCGCAAAGCACTCCTCTGTCCCCGTCATCAACGCCCTCACAAACGACTACCACCCCCTCCAAACCATCGCCGACTTCCTCACAATTCACGAAGCGTTCCCTTCCACATCATCAGTCAAGGGCTCCCTCGCAAACCCCTCTCTTGGGCTGGAGGGCCTCAAGATTGCGTGGATTGGCGACTCGAATAATGTTCTCTTCGACCTAGCTATCGCCTCTGTTAAGTTGGGAGTTGATATCTCTGTAGCTTCGCCCAAGGGCTTCACAATCCCACCGCGAATGAAGGAGATTATCCTCGCCTCCGCAGAGGGTGTCTCAAACCCGGGCAAACTGACCGAAACGGGCGTGCCAGAGGAAGCCATCAAGGATGCCGACATCCTCGTGACAGACACCTGGGTCTCGATGGGTCAGGAGGAGGAATATAAGAAGCGCCTGCAAGCCTTCGCTGGATATCAAATCACAAACGATCTCGCTAAGCGCGGAGGCGCAAAGGAAGGCTGGAAGTTCATGCACTGCCTGCCCAGGCACCCGGAGGAGGTTGCGGACGAGGTTTTCTACAGCCCGAGGAGTCTCGTTTTCCCGGAGGCAGAGAACAGGCTGTATGCTGCAATCGCTGCGATTGAGGCGTTCGTTGTGAACAAGGGGAAAATTGTAGAGTAAGGGGCAGTCCAACGGTTGGAATTGGAGTTCAAACAAAAGCGTTTTGTGGTAGAAGGCGTCTTTATATACCATCTACTTGCAACTTTTTCACCATGGCTAGCACATTCTCCCGTGAAATACTTCGCTTAAATATTGCTTCACGGCGAATGTTGAAGATGGATAATGAAAGGTAGGCACAGCACACACTCATAAAGAGCTGCCGTTCAGTTAGGGTGTTTCAGTACATTACAACTCGCAAAAATGTATTCAGTTTATCTCACTTCAACTGAGGTTTGTCAGTTCTCATATTTCGTGTTGGCGTTGAGTACAGTGAACTACGAGGTTGCACGTGACGTCAGATGTCAACCAACGCTCCTTCGCCACATTACATATCGATGACTACCATATTTGAGTATGATCTACGATACTCAATAAGTATTACTTTTTATAGAATTATTGCTGTGCTATTCTTTCGGTCATTACCGCCGTAATAATAAATATTTCCCATTCTATACCTACTATTACTAACATTAATAGAGAATTGCTCTCCAAATCCACCATATTCCATGGGCAACCCATCACCGGGAGGCTATCAACAAGACGAATACTCTCCAGCGAGACCACGGTTTCCGTACGACTCTTAAGAGATGTCGCAACATATACCTTCCATGCTCAACTCTTCGAGCGATCACCCGCCATCATTTAGTGACGCTGTCCCTTCCTACAACGACCACACACTCGATGAACGCTTTGAGCCAGCCTCCTCTCACCCAGTACACCAAGCCACCTCAGAAACTCCCAAACCACGCCCTCTCAGCTCAAACAACCCTTATAGGCAATTATTGGAACATTCACCTCCTACAGAAGCTGCCCCGGGTATCAGTCTGTCCACGCCACCTCAACCCAGCCATCAAACCCCACGAGCCTCACCTACCCACCCCTCCGAGCGACGGCAATCGAGCCTTCCCACTCAACAAACACCCGCCGAGCTCGCTGCTCTCCAGGCAACGGCCGACGCTGCCCAAAGAGCCCCTGAATTCCTCTCACTCGACCGCGATCTCATCTTCCCCCCTCCTCCCTCTCAAGCTCTCTATTCTTTAGCCTTCGCACTGTCTCCCAGCGGCACATCGAATACTGTCCGACGCTCCGTCCCCGCCGTTACACGAGCAGACGGGAGCCAGCGCTCTGAAGTCACCGATAAAGACCTCTATACCATCCGCCGGGATCCTTTTTTTAATTCCCGCTTTACCATAGAAGGGAAGCGCCGAAGCACCTTCCCAGGGACCTTGAATCTAAGGTATCATGCAAATATAATCAAAGGCCAGCACTGGGACTGCACAGTGGAGAAGACGGGGGAGTTACTGATGCGGGGAAAAGGCGAAGAGTGGATAGATGGCCTAGGACGGACTGTTGGTCGCGAGCCCGAAGGGGTTTGCTTGGGGAGGAAGAAGAGAAAGGCAATGGAGAAAGAGCATGAACAGAGGACTCAGGGCCAAAACGTGGCGTGGAAGTCACCGGTTTTGGAGCTGGTGGGGGAGGGAAGGAAAGCGGGCGGTGATGACAATAGTGAAGACGCCAAAGCTAGGATTAGGGACTTAGTCGTCACATGCTGGGTAGCCAAGTGCATGGATGCCGAGAGAGTAGCCGCGATGTCGGAGCAGAGTGCGGCGGATGGTAAGTGGCCTTGTCGGCGTGGTTTTGTCACCTGGCGAGCACTCAGAAGTGGAAATGATACTAACATAACCTAGGGCTACTTGGGAAACGAAGGTCTGAAGGTGTCCGATTAAATGGTATGTTATTCTAATCGGGAGTATTCTAGTTTTTTTTCACCTCACCCACCATTGCGCGCCATACCCAGTCCGGAGGATCCTAGATAGTAGCTAGTAGATGTTTGCTAGTAACTCATTGTTTAAGCTGAACGTGATGTTCTTACTTCGTTATTGTGTATATTTTGAGGTCAAAATTGATATAAAAATAGAAGAATGAGAAAAATAAAAAAAATAATATGATTATTAATATCCAACTTCAATACTTTTTCCTAGACAATACCCGGAACGAAGTGAGTTTTACACAATCGCCTTCCTCACCAGTCATATAATTCTATATAAATCGACTCACCACTAGACCAAGATTCAATTCGAAGCCTTCTAAACCCAGGCACAATATTCGGGCCAAACACGTGACCATATAAAAATTTAGGTGGACTTGGGCGATAAGCAGCTTATCAAGTTAGCGGCCGCCCGAAAATACCTTTCAATTGGTCCCTGCAAATAAATCCAAAATCTTCCCTTTCCTGTCGCAACAGCACTTGTACAAGACCATGGCACAGGTCTCCGGCAGCACGGCCTCGTCCATGACTTCGACATCACACACGATGACTGCCGAACCTACGAACCAGAAACTGGGCGTCCCCCAATCGTCGTATTCCGCGTACGCGAAATCTCTTCTGCAGGCGCTGCAGCCGGAGAATCGGTACAAGTTCATAGCGCCCGAGAAGGAAATCTGCGAGGGGGCTTTGGATTTGGCGAAGTCGACTTTGGATGGGTTTGCGGCGCAGCTGTGTGATGAGCAGAGCAAGAGGGTAGAGGAGGAGAGGAAGGATCGGAAGAGGAAGAGGGGCGAGGCTGCAGATGGCGGGGAGCTGCTGAAGATTAGGAAGGTGCATACGCAAGGCTTTGCCGTGGAGCAGGTTTGGGAGCAAGCGAGGCGAGTTATCGATGCTCTGAGAGGAGATGTTGAGAGGGACTTGGATGAGCTGGCGCCTAGTGAGGGTGATGAAAGTGAGAGTGAAGATAGTGAAGAAGACGAAGGTGATAGTGAGTTGGAGGGGATGGAGTTCGGCGAAGACGGAGTTGAGATTGGAGGCGAGGGTGACAGTGCAGAGGGCGATGAAGACCAAGAGGAGGAGATGGATGTCATGGAAGAGGGTGTAGACGACGAGGAAGATGAGGAGGACATGGAGGCCATGATGGATGGCGAGGACGACTTTGAGGATGAAGACGACGAAGATGCAGAGGATGATGGAGAAGAAGAAGAATTTGTCGAGGACCCTCACGGCCTGAACGACGGCTTTTTCTCGATCGACCAGTTCAACAAACAGACCGAGTTCCTGGAATTGCAAGATACTGCTGCGGATCCATACACCGGAGAGGCTAGCGATGAAGAAGAAATCGACTGGGATGTCGACCCAATGACCGCAGTGGCCGCAGCGGGCACAAAAAGCAAGAAGTCGGGTGCAGCGGATGATGAAAGCGAGGAGGAAGATGAGAATGAGGACGCGGATGGCCCAACGTTTGGTAACATGGACCTGAATGCCCCTGAAGGCGAGAGCGACGAGGAAGAAGATGAGGACATGGAGGATGTCGTTGATGCTCCAGGAGACAACACCAACGACATTCTGTACAAGGACTTCTTCCAGCCTCCAGCGCGCAAAGTTACCAAAGCCGAAAGGCAAGCCTCATATCTCGCAAGACAAGAGAAGAAGGCAAAAGCTCTTCCAGCTGATGACGAGCAGGATGTTGAGCGTGCGATGGCTGATGTTCGACGCGACCTTTTCGACGATGAAGAGGAAGACCGCTCTGAGGATGATCTTTCGGATGTTGACGCAGCCGATCCTAAGTCAAGAAGATCCGCCCATGAGCGCCGTCAAGCAAAACTCGCCGAAGAGATCCGCCGCCTCGAAGCAGCATCCGTTCAGAAGCGTGAGTGGACATTGTCGGGTGAAGCAAGGGCTGCCGATCGCCCCCAGAACTCCCTTCTGGAACAGGACCTGGACTTTGAACGAACTGGCAAGCCAGTGCCGGTCATCACCGCAGAAGTCAGCGAAAACATCGAGGAACTCATCAAGCGTCGTATTATCGCCCAAGAGTTTGACGAAGTTATCCGCCGCCGTCCCGACTCTGACTCAGTTCCCGACAATGCTCGCCGTGGCGCGTTCGAGCTCGAGGACACCAAGGCCCAGCAAAGTCTTGCTGAGATGTACGAAGAGGAGCACGTCAAGAACAACAACCCTGACACGTACATGAGCAAGGCCGATGACAAGCTGAAGAAGCAACATCTCGAAATTGAAGGGCTCTGGAAGGACGTCTGCGGCAAATTGGATGCGCTCAGCAGCTGGCACTACAAGCCCAAGCCTCCTGCACCAAGCTTGACTGTCGTTGCTGATGTGGCGACTGTTAACATGGAGGACGCACAGCCTACAATGGCAAGCGGCATTACTGGCGCTGACAGCATGTTGGCACCTCAAGAGATCTACAAGGCTGGCAAGGATAAGAATTCTGTGGACAAGGGAGAAATTGTGCCGAAGAGCGGTGCTCCTATCGCCAGGCAGGAGATGACGAGGGAAGAGAAGCTCAGGAGGCGTAGACGCGAGAAGGAGAGGATCAAGAAGAGGGGTGGTGAGGTTCAGAACGCGAGACCCGAGGGCAAGAAGGCGAAGGCGAAGAGAGAGACGGTTGAGGAGCTTAAGAAGGCCGGAGTGAAGGTCATTGGCAGGAGAGGTGACATCAAGGATGTTGAGGGGAATAAGATCAAGGCCGCACAGATCACAAATGGTGCGGGTGGCTTCAAGTTGTAGAGGGGTAACAGTGTGTGGTTAGGGCATTTCTGGAGTTTCAAGCGTTAGGATAGGTGTTTTATAGATGAATAATGTGTTCTTATAAGGATGGCATTTAACAACTATATATACAATGCGGTTTTCTGTATAAAACATTAATTTCTGTGGTTATTGTGAGTTGATAAGGCCAGTTTTGGTGAGCTTTCTCGCAAGAGGACAATCTCGGGAGCGATTGCAATTAAGCGACGCTCATTGGTCCACACATTTTAGCGTTCTTACGACCGAGCATCATTGAATCTTCAGAGCCTCCAGTTCGCGACGTCGACCCCAAACGCCCCTCGCTTTCCATCCCGTGCGGTCCCTCGATTCCCTTTCCTCAGCCAATATACAATAGAGGCACAGACAAGATGCTGTCGTCCGCACGGCCTGCTGCCGCATTGGCTCTCCGTGGTAAGCTTGCCTGCACCACAGCCCGCGTCGCCACAAATCCTAACTTCTCCGGTGTAGCCAAACCCACATCTGCCATTGTCCCATACAGGTCAATTGCCGCCATCTCGTCCTCGGCAACGAAGACCGCGAGCGCGCTCGCCTCACAAAATGCGTCGGGCTTTCCCCTGGGAGTGACCGGGAAGCCGAAGCGGGAGGTGCTGTTGCCCAGCCAGGAGCCGAAGAAGGGTGCTATGCAATACGCATTGTACGTGCTCAATTCCCCGATACCTATATACCGTGGCACACGTGTGTGTGCATTACCGGATTCCAGCTAACCCCTCTTAGAACGACTCTCGATCAAGTTGCCAACTGGGCCCGCCAATCCTCGTTATGGCCCATGACCTTCGGACTCGCCTGCTGCGCCGTCGAAATGATGCATCTCTCCACCCCACGATACGATCAGGATCGCCTCGGTATCATTTTCCGTGCTTCGCCGCGTCAGTCCGATGTCATGATTGTTGCCGGGACATTGACCAACAAGATGGCCCCGGCCTTGAGACAAGTCTACGATCAGATGCCCGAGCCGAGATGGGTCATCTCCATGGGAAGCTGCGCGAACGGCGGTGGATACTACCACTACAGCTACAGTGTGACGAGAGGATGTGATCGCATCGTTCCCGTGGATATCTACGTCCCTGGATGCCCGCCCACCTCGGAGGCGCTAATGTATGGCGTTTTCCAATTGCAGCGCAAAATGAGGCACACGCGCATTACGAGGATGTGGTACAGGAAGTAGATGGAAATGTTATCTGTGGCCCTGGACGGGAAGTTTCGTTTGTAAAAACGGGTGCATACTGTATATAGTACCTCATGGCGTTAATTTCAGAATGAAATATTAAAAACTTCAAGCAATGACTTGGTGCTTTGTGCTTGATATTGTGCCCATAAATACTGTAGATGAAGCAGGCGGTAAGAGATGCTGATGACTCTCGTAGCCATCTTAGGATATATAGGCTGTTTACTAGATATCAATTGCTATCATATATAGCAAGAATGACAGACACTGATGCCAGTTGTGGCTGGCATAGGACCTATACAGAGTTTATTAGATATAGATTGCTATTACATACAGCACGAATGATAGACACTGGTGCCTCCTGTAGCCTACATAGTGCCTATGTATTGTTTACTAGATATAAATTACTATTATATACAATACGGATGTTAGTGCCTAAATAACGAACTGCTTGTCCTAGTGTTTATTAGTATGGAATAGAGGGACAGTTACTAACATGGCAATAATCGTGGTCATTTCCTAGAACATTCAGGCCTGTCATTAGGATTTAAGAGCAGCGAAGAGCAATTTGATCACTATTAAATACAGGTATAGAGTTGGGAGATCTAACGATTATTCTATGTTTTAGAATCTCAAAGTGCAGCCATCTCCGCCCGTGCCCGTCAGTAAGCCTCACACGCCATAGTACTCCTCCTTCCCATTATATCGTAAAGGCCCAGCCCCTATTCTACACAGCTCCAAACCCCCAATTACCCTCGACATCCGTGTTGGCGAGGCTATCAAACACCCTGATATCCGAGTCCCTAAACTGCCACTCTGACAACCCCCCATCAATACCTGCCTCATCCATTCCAGGAAACTGCGTGCTCGCAAATGATAGCACAGGTGCTGGCACCATAGTCTCCCCCACGCCCGCCATATCCACCCAGATCGGAGGCCGCGGCGTCGGCTCGTTAGCCTCCTTAGTTAAGGAGGCCGGCGTGATCGGCGATTGCTTCTCGAGGTTCGCAGCCTGTGCCCCAGAGACGAGAGTGAGGACGCCAAAGTACGGGATCTTGAGGCGCAGGTTGCCCGTCAACCCGTTCAGGTCCGTTGAGATGAGGGTTTTGAGGACATCCGCGCACTGCTTGCCGAGGGCGAAACTGCATGCAAAGGCCGTGTTCTCGAGGGACTTGATGAGGTCGTCTACCATGCGCCGGTCTTGGTCGCGCTGGGTGGGGTCGAGGATGCCCTGGCTTGGTGTTCCCATGAGCCCGAGGAGGATGATGATGGCGGACATGAAGGCTTGGAAGTCGACGATGTGGCATATGAACGGCTGATCCTCGCACTTCCGCAACAACAGCCATCGTTGTATTAATTCTCGGCAGGCGTTGAGGCAACAGATCTTGGAGTAGTCGTAGCGTCTGTCAGTTGCTGAGCGTAGCATGAATGGTAAATGCACAAGGGTCTCGATCTGATAGTGCCATAGCTGGCCGAGTAGGCGGTCCATCTCCTTTGTTACACCATTAGAGTTCATTTTCTTCATGTACTCTTGAGTTGTTGGCACGTGCCACCAACATGGAAGCATGGTTTGCTTCAAGGTTTCGAGAGCTTCGTCAATCTGCTGCGTCTCGGCGTAGGCGTTGGATTCACCAGAGGAATTGCGTTCGATGACACGGAGGGCAATGGTGCTGAGTTCCTTAATGTACAATTCTTCCTTGCTCAAGGAATCATATGCACCCTCTGGCTGCCCTGAGTAGGGGTCTTTGGTAACGGCAGGTGGTAGGCCGAGGAGCAAGGTTCTGACATAGTATTAGAGGCCGCGAGGAAATGGTAGCATATGGACCACTTACAGATAAACGTCGCCTTTCAAAAGGTGATAATATATGTAGCTGCGGTGGATATCCTCTGGAGATAGAGGTATTGTACTATCACGCTTGTTTTTGGCTGGGGACCGGTGGAGGCCCATCAACTGTGCAATATTCAGTGCCCGACGAAAGCTGAGCCAAGCCCTCCGCAGGTTTCCCACGTTGATCTGGAAGCCTCCAGTCAAGATGAGACACTCGAGACCTTCCACATTGCCAATAAGTTCGTCGTCAGACGTCAAGATATTCGTGATGATTGTCAGGCATTTCTCCATCCATGCAGAAGGCGCTGGCATTTCCAGAGCTTTCAATTTCGTCCCTTCTGATGATTGCTGTACACAGAGGCAAAGTGCAAGCAGATGCCTTCCTATAGCTGTTGGGTGCCATGACCGGACTTCCTCCACCCCAACGGTAGGGATTCCGTAGGGCCTGTCCCCGGTTTGAATGGTAAGTTGTGATAAATACTTATTCAGGTACCACCACTCGTTGGCACGACTTGTCAGGAGATCACAATCTGCCTGAGAGGGAAGAAGGCGGTACAAGGTACGACGAACGGTGTCTATCTTGTTACATGTATCCATCGATGAGCAGCTGGTTGTGGAGCCCGGGGTAGGCATTTGCCGCACATGCTGTGGAACAGGAGGCCGGCTCAACTATTACCGTTAATTTCTATTATAAGGAGACAGACAAATCTGGAACTTACAACACTATTGTCGAAGAGAGACATAATCGGGGCGTTTCCATACTCGGTATGGCCGCCCTCGTCAGTCGGCACAATCACATCGATACCAATGCATGATGCAGATGCTTCTAGATTGTCCGCCGCTTCTTCAGCAGGAGTAGATCTATCGATGCTGGGCGAGACCTTTGTTATCAGCTTCTCCAGCAGCTCTTCAACCCTGCCAAGCCGGTGGCCAAGGCCAGTATTATTTGAACTTGAGCGCTCCGCATCATCGAGGAACTCTTGAGAAACGCATGATGTGCCTCTGTCTAGACATCCTTTGCACGTGGGGTCACTATCGTCGCCAAATATGCACCTGATTTTCCTACGCTTGCACTCCCAGCAACTGCGCGTCCCCTTCCTTACTCTTCGAACTCTCTTGTCACGGTGCTCGTCATTGCCATCGTTTGATATGTGCGACGGCGACATTGTGACACAGGTGAGATCCCTTCAGCCTTATACAGAGAAATTCGTAAATACTGACATGCTCATATCTTTAATTCTGACAGTTTGCGCCCTGGTTGTCTTGAATTGTCATCATCATTGTGATATGTCAGCTTGTCCGCCGCGATTCGGCCGAATCCACCCGTTTTAGTTGAGTTCTCAAAAATCCAGCCAAATTTTAACCATATTAGAGAAAACACGATATGAGAAACAATCTGAAATTTAGCACCACTTACAATACATTAAACGATTTACTTAAATGATTATAGATTCAGGACTCTAAAAGATGTCTGATATAGAGATTTGTGAGAGAACCGTCAAAGTCACGTGCATACGCATTTCCTCGGAGCTCGGCTCATCATAATTCCGCATCCCAGAGAAATGTTCGCGAGTCCATCAACGGGGTGACCTCCAAGAACGGCACCAGCAACTCCCAATTCGACCGCCAACCTCTTCCCAGACAGAGCGCGACGCCGCAGAGCCACTACAGCCATGCCGCCCAGGCTCCCCTCCCAACCAACTCTCTCCTCCTTTACGCGCTGCTTCTCCACCACCCCCCAAACCCTCGCCAAGTCGACAGCGAAGCGCCTGGCTTTCGAACACAGCGCCATTCCGCCATACCCTTACGGAGCCTCGAGATGGTACAAGCAGTCCAACTTCGGCCTTTACGGCATGCAGAAGATTCGCTTCGGAAACATGGTGTCTGAGAGGAACGAGATCAAGACTCGCCGATACTGGCGACCGAATGTGCACCAGAAGCGCCTGTGGAGTGTGGCCCTCGGCAAGTTTTTGAGGTTGAGAGTCACAGCTAGGGTGCTGAGGACGGTTGATAAGTGTGGTGGGCTTGATGAGTACCTGCTGGGCGACAAGGCAGGGAGGATCAAGGAGCTCGGAATGGGGGGATGGAAGTTGAGGTGGAGAGTTATGCAGTCCGAGTCTGTTAAGGAGAGGTTTAGAGCCGAGCGCGAGGCGCTGGGTCTGCCGCCGAAGGAGGAGGTGCTTATTGGAGAGGATGGACTGCCAGTCACGCAAGAAGAAGTCGCAGAAGAGATACAGAAGTACGACGATGCGCTAGCTAAGGATGTGGAGATTGATATTGGCGAGGACGAGCCTGAAGTTAAGGATGTACAGTTTATGGCCGAGGAAGGAAAGCCGGGAAAGGTTACGGTATAGAGGGATATTAGAATCATGAGCCGGTTTGGCTTTGTACGATCAATGTAAAACAACATATTACCTTCACCCATATCGAAAATGCGTATATATCATAAATGCGATCATGATTTTGTCAGCAATGAATTCCATGATATTATTTGGGGCTTGCACCTTTATATAGATTCATCATCCATCGTACAAGGCTCAAGCAAGTCTGACACCGGCCTGTCTCTGCTTCTTCAACTGTTGGCCAACGGCACCGCTCATGCCCGTCAGCTGGCTGGAGTCCAGTAAACTCTGTGCCTCTCTCCTCTTCTCGTCCTCAATCTTCTTCAACAACTTCTCCGTCTTCTGTTTGCCACTTCCCTTGCCATGGAACTGATGGCTGAGGTGCTTGAAAGCCTCTTTCTGGTTCATATTTCGCCCGAACTCATCGGTATATTTGAGCTCCACATTCGGCCTATATTCCTTATTGAAATGCTCCGCAAGTTGCCTAGACTCTTGCTGATCACGGTAGGTGTTCTGCTGGCGTGCGTAGTCCTCCTTCTCCCGTGCCGACATTCGGTCGAGGCGCCCAGTGGCACGATCCCTCTCACGTTGTTGACGTGCCTTGAGTTCGGCGGCAGCCTCTCTCCGCTGCTTCTCGGCGAGGAAAAGTTGCTTCTCTCTGAAGATGGCATTGCGATCACCAGATTCCGACGTCTTGAGAATACCTCTATCCTTCAAAAGCTTTAATGTCGACCCTAGGCCCTTATCAAGGGTGGCTTCGTCATCCATGCCCATGCTGGAAATATTCTCCTCCTCGCGCTTGAGGCGCTCCTGCAGATCTTCGTGATCTTCAACATTGGCATATGATTGCTGCTCCATATTGACATCTCCATCCTCGTCCGACTCTGCGCCCATAGTTGTGGCGATATCTGTGTGCTGTGGTGCAACACGCGGCCTCTTCACTTCTGGGGCCTCTGGCTTCTGAAGATTGGCAACAAATTCCGAGGTCTCGTCTATCACAAGTCCCGTCGACTCTTCTTCTTCAGTAGCGTCCGGGGTAGCAGCTTCTGCACGGAGTTGCTTTGCGATATCCTCTGGCCTGACTCGCTTCCTTTTCTTGAGTGCATTCCGCCGTTGTGCCGCAAGTGACGCTTGTAGGTCGTCGTCATCAACGAACGAGACGTCTTCGTATGTCCGCTTCTTTATGATTGGGACTCCAGAGTTAACCTCCGTATCGTTACTATCCGCTGGTGCTTCATCCATTGGCGGGACGATATCGTCTTCATCGACAGCTCTCTGCCTTGTCGACTTGGCCTTCTTCTTCTTTGGCTTGCGGATTTTGATATCTGCAGCATCTGTATAATCTGAAGATGGCTCGTCCTCTTGAATAAAATTAGTACTGAACCGTTCCCAATACCCGTTCAAAGACTTACTCAAAAAATCAAGGCTAATAGCCTTTGGTTGCATTCCCCTTGCTGTGCCACTTTTTATCGCTTCCAGTTGCTCTTTTGTGCTTCCCTGGCCATCCAGAGTGAATCTGCTGGATTTTTTGCCGTCAATCTCAACATCGTAATGCGATAAAATGGTCCTATCCTCCGAGTCATCGATATCGTTTGGGTTGTAAACCGGCTTCTTCTTCTTCAACTCCAACAAGTCCTTGAGCTTCTCTCGCTCTCTCAGATCTGTGTTTTCCAGCTCATCCCCCTCCCCTTCATTCTCGTCGATAGTTGTATCCTTCAGTGTAAGGACGTGGTCCTCCCCTTCTTGGAATGTGCCCAGCTCATGGCCAACCTTGACTCCCGCGAGATCTTTTTCCGTATATTCCGCTTCCTTCTCAGCCTCTGCCCGTTCCTTTTCGAGCTTCCGTGCCTTCTCAATCTCGCGTTGGCGCTTCTTTTGTTTGATGAGCCAGCTCTTAGCATCCTGATCGCCCTCGTCGGCTTCTCCTAGGCCTTTGCCTTCGAGTTTGGCGAATCGCCTCGAAGCATCGCGAGCCTTTTTGATGGCCTCTGCTTTCGCTTCGCGCTTGCGCTTGGCTTCTTCGGCGTCTTGTAGCTTCTTGTAATTCGCGTAGCTTTCTGCTTGTCGCGACTCAAGAGTGCTCGCCACTTCTTCGTCGTCCGGAGAGGATTTGGTAGCGTCTTTAAAAACGGGCCCGGCTCCTGGTACAGGTAAAGGCGCCAGTCCCAATGATATACGAAGTCGATTCGTTTCCTCAATAGATATTGTGCTCGCCATATTGTGTTGTGAGTAGGTGGACTTTTGAATCGTTGTGTTGGTTCAAATCCAGTCCGTTGTGATGGAGGCAACGAGGCGACATGAGGCTGAGGCTACCAATTTCAGTATCTTGGCATGACGGGCGCATGCGCTAGCTTACTAAGCTAGTCTAGTTAAGGTTCTACAACTATTCACTTCTCCACGCGTCTTCATCTCTTTCACTTTATAAACCAGGTTTGAAGCCAGCGATTGCTTCATTTGGCCGCTTGGATCTACGAAGCGAAGATGATCAATGAATCAGTGTGGCCGCCTATACAGGCTTGCCAATGTCCAAATGCCAATTTTCGATCAACAGACCTCTATATCGGTACTACAAAGCCTAGGCTGGTGATTCAGGCTGGATTTTGATGAGTTATTCAGGGCCTTCATGTCCCACTTGCTTTTTTCAGCAGTCATTCTCTTGCGAGATTGGAATATGCGATATGCTACATGCACCGTCTTCGGGTTCCTGTTCCTTTTCGAGGAAGCCGTCCGAGGAGCAGTTCAGCAGATGACGCGTCCGATGAAGACAGAGATGCAAAGTAAAGACGGATGTCGGCATCGTGAGCCATAGACGACATTCTGTGCGGTTTGTAAGAGTGATTATTCAATATCTCACTTGCTGAGCGATATATCGAAATCGACGATAGCTTCAAAAGTGCGCCATGGTTTATTCCTCACTTTCTTACCAACTCTCAGTCACAATTCGGACTTCCAGTAGGGCCGAATTACTCTGTGCAATGGCTGGATAAGTTGGTTTCATGTTCCGTCTCACCAGCCACTTCCGAGGCTCTTTTGATGCCCCTCCGACCAGTATGGCGCCTTCGACAGTGGATAATATTGTCTACAAGACCACAAAATCACTACATCGGCCCGTTCCTGAAAAATACGACAGCGCAGTGCATATCTCACATGCGAGAAGCAGCATGCCAAACTAATTTTTTCATATATAATCACTAGTAGCAATCATCGCATGGCAACTATTGACCGCCGGAGGCGTGCCGTGGTCGCCTTTAAACTCCCTGTAAGGCTTAGTGATCCTGCGGCTTGGCTAATAATCACGTCGTAGGCCCATCAAGCACCCTACACGCATCATTATCCTGTATGATCGGCTCCTTTAATAGGCCAAGGCTACGCCTGGCAGTGTGATGAAGAAGACTATTTAGCGGCGTTTCCTCGGCGAGCGGCTGATCCATGGAGAGATCTGCAAAGTTCCTTGAATAAGTAGACATGATGATAGCTGTACGCGCATCCGTAGCTGCCGAGTCTCGGCGGCATAAACGAATAAATAAACTGACTGGCATGTCTTCAATAGCAAGAGTAGCCGCGCGCACTATATATTAGAGTGCAAAGAGTGGATGATCGGCATGCGACGGCAGACACCGAGAAGTCGGATTGGTGGTGCTACAAAAGCCCATGGAAAAGGGCCGTCTTGTCCCGTTCACGAGTTGCATGGATACTTTTTCAGTAAGCTTTTCCCCGCGCACGTGGAAATCAATATGGGGACCCCGCATCGGCGCATCATCTGGACGGCGGGTCCTTGCTTCTACAGTGCGTTGGGCTCACGAGACGTTCCGTTCACGAGACAGTTGTAAGCTGCCAAAGTCGATGCCTACGCACTGAAACAACCCCGATTAAAATACACTGTACTGTTGTGAATTACCTGATGACTTGTACAGGTCGTAGCTTCCTCATTTATCTTCGCGAATCGCATCAGATATACAGACATGTGCCCAATGATGTAAGTGAGGAAATGGGGACATTGGCGGCAAGTGACATTTTGGCTCAGGTGCCGACAACGAAGTCGCACTCGACGCCAAAGACGCCCACCGGAGCCCACTTCTTAGCCTGCCATCCAGGAGGACAGAGCCCACTGTCGCAGCATCATTTCCGCTTTTAGTGGCTCGCCGAGAAGATGGCGCCTCCCTCCAGGTACGATAGGTACGATATAGGCTCATTAAGATGCCTTCGCAGGCCTCACTCTCGGCCCGTCTTGACCCCACTGACAATTGTCTCTGAATAGACGGGTCCAAGACCCAAATCCTCTATATAAGTCTCATGAGAGCGCTCTTCATTCAGCTCCCTCATCATCGCCGATCCCACTTCGCCTCTTCCATAATCCCTTCACCATAAAGTTCATCATGTTTGGACTTGGTTCTGCTCTCTTGGTAAGCCTTCTGGCTTTCCAGAATGCACTCGCTTTACCTGGCACTAGCCGTGCCCATATCGAGAAGCGTGATCTTGATTCCTGGATCACGACTCAAAGCCCTTATTCCTTGACGAAGCTGCTCTGTAATATCGGCGCAGACGGATGCAACGCTTCGGGTGCTGCGTCCGGGGCAGTCGTTGCCTCCCCGAGCAAATCATCGCCAGATTGTGAGTATTCCAAACCACCTCTCTGATGGACCTCTTCTAACGAAATCTAGATTGGTATACCTGGTCACGGGATTCAGCTCTTGTCTTCAAATACCTCGTGGATAGACTTGGGAATTCATATGATGCAAGCCTCCAGGCTAAAATTCAAAATTATATCATCTCCCAGGCCAATCTGCAGGGTGTCACGAACCCGTCGGGCTCACTCGCCGATGGTTCTGGGCTTGGAGAGCCAAAGTTCAATGTTGATCTAACTGCCTTTACAGGAGCCTGGGGCCGTCCGCAACGCGATGGCCCAGCCCTGAGAGCAGAGGTTCTGATCGGCTATGGAAACTGGCTCGTCGACAATGGTTATTCTGCCACTGCAGTGTCTGCAATTTGGCCAGTCCTTGTCAACGACCTTGCCTATGTTGTCCAATACTGGTAAGGGTGACTTTCTATCAAAGCCTTGTTCTATGCTAATCATCCATAGGAACCAGGTTGGGTTTGACTTGTGGGAAGAGGTGAATGGAAACTCCTTCTTCACCACAGCCTCCCAGCACCGTGCTCTTGTAGAGGGCATTGCATTCGCAGCTAGAATTGGCAAAACCTGCAACAACTGCGCCACTGTTGCACCACAGATCCTTTGCTACCAGCAAAATTACTGGACTTCGAACGGCAACTACATTGTTTCTAACATCAATGTCAACGACGGACGCACTGGAAAGGATGCTAACTCTATCCTGACCTCAATCCACAGCTTTGACCCCGTAGGCGGTTGTGATGCTGCCACATTCCAGCCGTACGTTTTGAAGATCTGAAGAGTACCCATGCTGTTGCTGACGTTTTCTAGATGCTCTGACCGTGCCCTTGCAAACCACAAGTCCGTTACCGACTCGTTCAGATCCGTATACTCACTCAACTCTGGGATCGCCCAGGGAGCTGCCGTTGCAGTTGGTCGCTACTCGGAAGATACTTACTACAATGGTAACCCTTGGTATCTGGCCACTTTTGCCGCCGCCGAGCAGCTTTATGATGCTCTCTACCAATGGAACGCAGTCGGAGCTATCGCCATTACTGACGTGTCTTTGGCCTTCTTCAAGGACCTTTATTCCTCGGCAGCAGTCGGAACATATCAGAAGTCCAGCACCCAGTACACCGCAATCGTTGCAGCCGTAAAGACCTACGCCGATGGTTATATGGCCAAGGCACAGGCATATACGCCTTCAAGCGGAGCACTTGCTGAGGAATTCGACCGCTCGAGCGGATCGCCCCTCTCCGCCGCCGACCTCTCCTGGTCGTATGCTGCGTTTCTCAGCGCATCCGACCGCCGCGCTGGCATCGTCCCAGCCTCCTGGGGCTCAATCAACGGCAACACGGTCCCCTCAGGCACCTGTGGAAACTCCGCATTCACTGGATCCTACTCCAAGGCCTCGGGCGTCACATTCCCCGCCAACCAGACTCCTGGAACCGCCGTGCCAACTTCGACGGCCACTGGAACGGCCACAGGAACGGCCACTGTAACTTCCTCCGTGCCAACTTCTACATCATGCCTAATTGCCCCTACAGTTGCGGTCACCTTCAATGAAGTAGTGACTACCGTCGTCGGCCAGACTGTCAAGATTGTCGGATCCATCGCGCAGCTTGGTAGCTGGAATACCGCAAATGCGATTTCCCTGTCGGCCAGCGGATATACGAGTGCCAACCACCTCTGGAGCATCGCCCTTAACCTGCCATCTGGAACCACGTTCGAGTACAAGTTCATCAATGTCGCTTCGAATGGTGCGGTTACGTGGGAGTCTGATCCTAATCGCCAGTACACGGTGCCTGCCACGTGCGATACGACGGCAACTGTTGCCAGTAGCTGGAAGTGAGCGAATATCACGAGGCTAGCATGCATGCGCGAGTTGGGGTTGCTTTTGGTTGTGAGCGAACGAATAGCGAAAATTACAAAGTCATGAAAATTGAGCCGGGTGGTTATATATGTTAGGGGCGAATTCGTTACTCTGTACATAGAATACCTATTAGTTATCAATGCATGCGAGGAATCTCATCTCTTAATTTCTGGTTCTCATATTGCTTGTTCCTGGTTCCTGGCTGGTGGCTTATAAGTTATCACAGCCTCGTCGCGTTCACATCCGCAAGGCTGACACCCATCGCAGCCTCGCCACCCAACCCCCACCTCGTCGTCAACAGACAGACAGTTCCATCACAAACTCTCCGGTCTATACAACTTTCCTCACAATGTCTCATCACTGCCACGATGAGCACGACAGCCACGGGCACTCGCACTCCCACGGCGACGACAACGGCGGCGCCCACGACCATAGCGATGACATCACCCCCGCGATCCAGCACTCGCTGTACCAACACATCGACTTCGACGCCATCACGACGCTGAACGAGGCCGTAGCCGGGTCTGGAGCTGCGGTCGTGAAGAAGACGTGGGCGGAGCGGTTGGAGGATGTGCCCGAGGTGGAGAGTGATGCCGATGAGCAGCTTTTGATGCATATTCCGTGAGCTCTCCCCCGTCCGGTCCTCTCCTATCACAAGGTCACCCCCTGCTCCAGTTCTTGCGAGGGAGGGGCTGTTACTGGTGTTGGGATTTAGAAAGAGCTGAGCTGACTGAACGACGTGCAGGTTTACGGGACAGATAAAACTCCACTCCCTCCTCCTCCGCACCTCCCTCTCCCCCTCCGCCCCTCGCACCCTAAAACTCTTCATAAACCGGCACGACATCGACTTCGACCTCGCCACCGACCTCGCCCCCACGCAAACCCTGCACCTCTCCCAGACCTCCGAGATCCAAGATATCCCCGTCAAGCGCGCGCTTTTCGGCAAGGCGCAGAGCTTGACGATGTTCTTTGAGGATAATTTTGGGGAGGAGGTGAGTAGGGTCAGTTATGTGGGGTTTAGGGGGGAGTGGATGAGGTTGGGGGGGGCGCCGGAGGGGGTGCTTTATGAGGCCGCAGCGAATCCGAGGGATCATAAGGTTAAGGGGATGGGGGCGCTGGGGATGGGGAGTCAGTTGGGGGGGTGAGGGGGAGAGATCTGAGGGGTTATAATGAAGAGATCCTGGGGTTTGGGGGTAGGATGGGGATTCATATGGCTATTCGTATGGTTCATAAGGACCTTTGATATAAGTTGTAGTACTCGTCGTATTGAGTTACGAGACCCGACAAAAGCGGTATGGTAACAGATGAGCTTTGAAAGCTATCATTATTAGTAGTAACTATGATTACTGAGGCATATGCAGATATAAAAGCAAACCTCTCAACCTCCAGCAGATCAGATGCGGCATATACAGTTCTGTGAATATTAGAAACCTTCCCATACATAAACTGCATAAACCGTCCATCCCAAAGACACTTGCATACACCACCGTCACACGCCGTACAACATCCACCCCGCGTTATGCATCCCCAAGGTGGAGCCCCGTCCCCTTACTCCCACATTTCTCACAGACCAATCCAACCAGGTAATGAGTCATATATCACCCACCCATCACTACCTACTACAAGAACCCACACAAGCAGTCCCCTCCCATCTAACAAAGCAATTTGGCGCAGCGGAAGCGCGCCGGGCTCATAACCCGGAGGTCGCATGATCGAAACATGCAATTGCTAATACTTTTGTGATTTTTTTTTTGTTTTTTACTTTTTGGATCTTATTCTTTTTTGGGCTGTGATTTTTTGGGAAGGGAAGCGGGGAGTTTGCCGAGGGGTAGTTGGGCGAGGCTGAGGGGAAGGCTGAGAGAATTGGCGTGCGTGGTTTTTTTTTGGGTGGTGATGCTCGCTTAGGGCTAGCGATGAGATGGGGTTTATGTGAGATAATGAAAGATGAAGGTGAGAGATCTGGGGAGCCTGGTTTGCCCCATACGTGTTTTATAAGGCGCAGCATGGGAGCTACCGCTGAGTGAGGCATGAGGGATATTTCAAAAATAAGGCTTCTAGGTCTGAGAGATTATCACAGCCAGCCACAGACCATCTGCTGCCTGGGGCTGTTTTGTCAACCTCAGCCTTGCATGGAGCCGATGGATAGCCGCATATATATATATACGGTAAACGATGCCTTGGGCAGCGGCAGGAAGACTGCCCCGGAATATGGGGGAAGAGGGTATGGATGGATGCTGTGGCTTGCATGGAGTGGAGGAAGTGGAGGAAGGGAAGGGGCGTTTCTGGAGGGCGAGGTTGGGTGTGGGGAGTATGGGAAGTACAGTGGTATGTGGTGAGCGGGCTTCGGATAGCGGCGTTGACAGGGCGGGTAGTTGTTGGTGTAAGTCGAGTCATGGTATGGTATAGTTCATACTTCACTCTTGATATTGATACGCAATATAATCATAACTGCCTCCTCATCTGTGCTCTCTCTCTGCACTCACCCCCCCACTAATGTCTGCCGTCGAAGGATGCTGTTGTTCTCACCAACTGACTGTTTACCTCACACGAGTTATATCCAGTTCTGTTATGAGCCCAGAATTCTCTGCATGGTCCTAAATCCCACTTTAATATTCCACTTCAGCTCCTCTTTGCTCCTCTTTGCCCCTCTTTGCTCCTCCCTCTAAGCCCTTTGAGCCTTTTGAGCCCTTCTAAGCCCTCTAAGCCCCCCTCTATACTTGAAATACATGCATATTCCATACTGTACACAATTCACAAAGAGGGCGAGGGCCATCAAGCCGAACTCCCCCGTCTTTACCACCCATTACCACCCTTTACCACCCTTTACCACCCTTTACCACCCTTTACCAAATATCAAGAAAGTACCCCACCACCCAATTCAATACTAGAAGGTACTTACACACACCCAAAAAGTGCCCACTCCCACTGCCAAATTAGCCTTGCGCACCACCCTCAATCGTCATCCCCCCCCATCAATCAACCACCACAACCAACAACCTGACCTAACCTCGCTCCCCCCTTCCACCACCACCACCACCACCACCACCTCCCTCCCGCGTTCACGAATTCCTCACTTTCAACCTCGCGTGCCTGTGCAAATTCATATTATTTGTTATACTCTCAACCACACCTCGAACCCTTTCGTGAATCCTCATGAATATTGACTTCTAGCCCACCATCACAACCCTATCAATCCTCCCACATCTCGCCCACCACCGCCGACCCCGCACCTCCAATAGACACATTGCGATAATTTTCTCAACCCGCCCTCCTCTCAACCGCCTACTACCAACGCGCCTTGCCTGTTTCGAATTCTCTGTGGTGTTGCAAAGTGCTCAGAATATCAGTTCGCCATGGGCCAGACTCTCTCAGAGCCGGTTGTTGAAAAGGTGTGTTTCTTTCTGCCTGTTGTTTGGGGGCTGTGTGTGGGGTGGGTGGACGTGCCGAACTTTTCGGGTTGGCGACAACAATGGCCTTACGTGACGAAATACCGCGTATACCGTTGAGGCGGATGGATATATACTATTTCCGCGCGTAGAGGCTAGGTTTGTGGTTGTTTGGGAGTCAAGAGGGACTTGTGGTTTTACAACGGATGTTTGTGCTGATTCTTTCCTTTCTCACAGCACTCGTCCAGCGGCGGTGATGAGCGACTGATATACGGAATCTCATGTATGCAAGGATGGCGTATCAGCATGGAAGATGCGCACGCCACGATACTTGATCTACAGACCCAGTCCGACAGGCCAAGGCAAGACGCGCCTGCGGATGAACGGCTCTCGTTCTTCGGAGTATACGACGGACACGGCGGAGCAAAGGTGGCCTTGTTCGCAGGTGACAATGTGCATCAGATCATTGCGAAGCAGGAGGCGTTCAAGAAAGGCGATATCGAGCAGGCGCTGAAGGATGGGTTTTTGGCGACGGACCGTGCGATTCTGAACGGTTAGCTTGCTGCACGCTATAGACGTCATTCATCTTTGCTGACGTTCTAGATCCACAATACGAGGATGAGGTCTCTGGTTGCACGGCTACGGTCGCAATCATCTCGGGAAAGAAGATCTACGTGGTAAGTTGTGGCGTGTGTTCCGTGCCATTGTACGTGCTAATCAAGACAGGGTAACGCGGGAGACTCGAGAACCGTGCTGGGAGTAAAGGGACGCGCAAAGCCGCTCTCCTTTGACCACAAGCCGCAAAACGAAGGTATATACTGCAGAACTCATGAAAGAAACACAATCTAATCCGATATACAGGCGAGAAGGCCCGCATCACGGCCGCTGGTGGCTTCGTTGATTTCGGAAGAGTCAACGGAAACCTGGCGCTCTCTCGTGCTCTCGGTGACTTTGAGTTCAAGAAGTCACATCAACTGGCGCCTGAGCAACAGATTGTCACCGCATACCCCGACGTAACCATCCACGACATCTCTGAGGACGATGAGTTTGTGGTTGTTGCCTGTGATGGTGAGATTGGCGGCATATGAAATGTGGATTCTGGATTCTGCTAACATTGTAAAGGTATCTGGGATTGCCAGTCTTCGCAGGCTGTTGTCGAGTTTGTGAGGCGTGGAATTGCCGCCAAGCAGGACCTCGAGAAGATCTGCGAGAACATGATGGACAACTGCCTGGCCTCCAACTCGGAGACCGGCGGCGTTGGTTGTGATAACATGACCATGTCAGTCGTTGGTATCCTTAACGGGCAGACCAAGGAGGAGTGGTACGAGAAGATCGCACAGCGAGTTGCCAACGGGGACGGCCCATGCGCCCCTGTTGAATATGGTCAGGACGGTTCATTATTCCCGGAGTTATTCTTCACTAATGCGTGGACAGCTGAGTTCCGCGGCCCAGGCGTTCACCACAACTTCGACGACAGTGACAGCGGGTACGACATGGACATGGACCAGCGGTCGAGAAATATCGTCGCTGGTGGTAAGAAGGGGCGCATCATCCTCCTCGGCGACGGGAGCGAGATCCTCACGGGTCCCGAGGACGCGGACATGATCGACAACGAGGAGGAGGAGGACCTCGCGAGCCAGGCCCAGCCCGTCAAGGGTGAGAAGCACGACCACGAGCCGCTGCCAACGACCGCCGCGATCCCAGACAAGATTACGAGGCCGATCATCGACGCGAAGGGGAAGATAGAGAATGTGGTGAAGAGAGAGGTGAAGAGCGAGTAATCGGGGAATAGATTAATCGGCCATATTTTGGCCCCTCGTGCGTGGCAGGGAGGAGCGCAGGAGTAGTGGGCGTAATCGTGCATTGCTGTGCTGTGGTGGAGCTGGGGCGATCTATCCCGGGAGGGAGGGCGGGAGGGATAGGGCTGGCTGGCTGGAGGTGGAGGTGAATGTGGAGAGGGGGGACGGGCGATCACCGAGGACGCCATTTTGGGCAGATGATGCAGCGAACGTTCTGTGGCTGCTGCGGCAGGCACATCTAAGGCACTGCGGGCTGACGAGCTGAATTTTTTATTTTGCTTGTCTCCCAGTGCGGAGTTTCCTTTGTCTCGGGTGCGATCATACCAGCGCGTTCTGTTGTTGTCCGAGGGTCCTGTTTAATTGCGCACACATGCTGTCCGTCTAGGGAGGGGGGTGCTATAGACTTAAGACTCTAGTTTCGAAGCATTTTTGTATTTTCTGAGGAGTGATTGGAGGGTTGGACTTGATGTCTGGTGTGGTTTAATGCCTTGCCTTGAGTGCTGAAACTGTTCGAGTATCCCACGCGTCTGGGTTGGTACTACAAGGTAATTCGCCATTCCAGTGTTCGCAGCAATCCAGTGAAATCATCCGTCTACGAAACACAAAGAAATGCACTACATTACAATTATAAATGAAATGAGAAAAAAGGAAATTATGATATTATCAAAAAAGCAAACCAACAGCAAACCACACACCACTGTGGCGGTCTTCACCCGTTGTGGCTGGTGTCGTCCCAGGTATCTAGCTGCATTGAAATGACGAGCTCGCGCTTGTGAAAAGGTGGAGTGGGGGTCCGGGGCACGAAACTTGGCCAGGGAACGCGAACAAGCGAAATATATTTAAGCGGTCCTTGGGCTGGGAGAGACCACCGTGGTCGGTCAGCTAGCAATGACATAGCTCCGTCCGTCGAAACCTCTCCCCCTTCCCTGTTCTTCAGACGTACTTAATTATCTCGACGCGATTGAGAATCTTGAACGAGTTGTACGGAGAGTGAATTTGTTCTTGAGCGTCGCGATTGATCTTCTGAGCGAACTAATAAGGATCTGCGACGTGGACGACAAGCTTGTCCGCCCGAAAATAAAAGGAGGTCCCCGGAGCTCAATCAAGGAATTGGTAGTCTCAACACACCAACCTACCATCTCCACAAAGCCATCCAACACCGGGCCAAACTCCTCAACGACCCTCACTTCCGACTCCTAACTTCCACCCTACCAACCACCCACAATGTCGTCGGCATCATCCCCGAGCTCCGGCACCGCCGCCGCCGCCATAGCCGGAAAACGCAAGCGCGACGCGCCCGTCGTCCTCCAGCCCTCCTCGCGCGACGCCTCGGGCGAAGAAACCACCAAGCCGCCGCTGAACCAGCTTCACAAGAAGGGACCGGGTCTGGCGATCGAGACGCAGCGGAAGCGTCAGCGGTCCGGGCTGGCGACAGAGCGGTCGGTGGGCAGCGCGGTTGAGGAGGAGGATGAGGAGGAGAGTAGTAGTAGTGTTGGGCTTGGGGGGGATGCGATGGCGGCGCCGCCGGTGGGGAAGTTGACGGATCCGGTGGGGTATAAGACGAATGCGCCGCCGGAGGGGAGGGCGGTTAGGGTTTATGCTGATGGGGTGTTTGATCTTTTTCATCTTGGGTGAGTTGGCTTCTTTCTTTGTGATGGGGGTGAGATGAGTGGGTGTGTGCTGACTGGGGGATTTAGACATATGCGCCAGCTCGAACAGGCGAAGAAGGCTTTCCCGGAGGTATACCTGATTGTTGGGGTGACGGGGGATAAGGAGACGCACAAGCGCAAGGGTTTGACTGTGCTGTCTGGACAGGAACGCGCGGAGACGGTGCGTCACTGCAAGTGGGTGGATGAGGTGATTGATAACTGCCCGTGGATTGTCACACCGGCGTTCCTGGAGGAGCACCAGATCGACTACGTCGCGCACGACGACCTTCCATATGGAGCGGACGAGGGCGACGACATCTACAAGCCGATCAAACAGGCGGGAAAGTTCCTCGTCACTCAGCGCACGGAGGGCGTCAGCACCACTGGGATTATCACGAAGTAGGCAACCCCCCCCTTTCCGCACATATACCCGGCTCATAACTAACCCCTCCTCCCAGGGTCGTCCGCGACTACGAGAAATACATCGCCCGCCAATTCAAGCGCGGCACCTCGCGCCAGGAACTCAACGTCTCATGGCTCAAGAAGAACGAGCTCGACCTCAAGCGCCACGTCGGCGAGATCCGCGACTCCATCCGCAATAACTGGACCTCGACGGGCCAGGAGCTGGGTAAGGAGCTCCAGCGCTTCTGGCAGCCTAGTCGGCCTGCTAGTCCGATGCGTGGGCTGAGCGGTGGGCCGGAGGGGGGTGCGGTGGGGAGTCCGAGGGCGTTGGGACATTTGAGGGAGAGGTTGGAGTTGCCGGCGGGGTGGGGGAATGGGAATGGAGGGGACTTTGCGACGGGGTATAGTTTGGGACTTATTGGGGGTGTGAGGTCGTGGGTATGTGTTCTTCCCTCCCTTGGGTTTATAAGTTGAGGAATCATGAATACGAACTAACGAGAGCAGATGACACGCAGCCGCTCGTCGAACAGGAACAGTCGCCAAGGCAGCGATGAGAGCGATGGCGATGATAGTGATGAGAAATCGCCCAACGATGAGAAGTCGCCTACGAGAGGGCGCACGGGAAAGGCGACCGCGAGCGCGAGCACAAGCCGTGACGAGGAGGCTGCACAAACATGAATAGTTCCAGATCCTTAATTGGCTTTTACGCTGCTGGGTCGAGTGGGGTTGTAGATAGAAAGTTTTGCTCGTGGCAAGCGAGCGTGTGTGTGTGGTGGGAAATGTTGTCTTCGATCGGCTGCCGTGTAGCTGTGTGTTCAAACCAAGTTATTTTTTATTTCTTGTGGGTTTTCTTGGCGCAATGGGAAAGGAGGGAGAGCGATAGATAAAAAATTATAAAATGGCTGGATCGGATATTTATGGCTGTATTATTGTAGAAGAGTGGTGGGCGAGCAATGTTGATTCTGAAGGGGCCGAGGCTTCGCGATGTTTTCTCAAATTCTTGGCTGTCTCTGAACCTCAATGCCGTCTTTGGCCTCTTGTCTTCCCCACGCTTGGTTCAGAGATGCAAGTTCTACAGACTTGAGGCCTGCGGAACGATCATCTTCATCCCCAAGCAGAAAGTTTGAAGAGATCCATTGCCTAGTGTTGAGCACTCCCCGCACCTGTGCGGAGGAAGCTGTCGGTAAGTGGGGCAATAGCATCATTTACCCCTCCTTATAAAGGTAGCAACGATACGAAAGACGCCCTTTTATCCCAAATTCAACCTCCATTGCCAACATCAGATCAGCTCAAATATTAATACCCATCAAATCTCACCGTCTCATTTTCAAAATATAATTAGCCATGGCCGCCAAAACCACCATCAAAGTGCCCCACCTCGGCGGCATCAACGTTGGTTACCGTCTCTCCAATAACAGCATTGACGCTGCAAAACCCACCGTCGTCCTCATCAACTCCATGTGCACAACCTCCTCCCTCTACAACGAGCAATTCAACAGCAAATCCCTCACCGATGCCGTTAACCTCCTCGCCATTGAGCCGCTAGGCCACGGCGCGACCACTTCAGCTACCGAGCACTTCACGTATTGGGATACGGCGACTATGGCGTTGCAAGCCATGGAGGCGCTGGGGGTGGAGAAGGCGTTTGCGTTAGGTACTAGTCAGGGAGGCTGGATGGTTGTTAGGATGGCGTTGTTGGCGCCTGAGAAGGTATGTTTCACCTACAGTACTCGAGATGCAAGTTGAGCTAACCACCACCCAGATCCTCGGCCTCCTCCCCCTCGGAACATCAATGGACTACGAGTCCGCCTCCTCGTGCGAGAAGGGCTGCTGGGACCCCAAAACCAACCTCCTCCCCTTCTACCTAAAGTGGTCCGTACCCAACCCCGACTTCGTCGTCGATGCAGTCTGGTGCGGTATGGTTGGCAGCCTCGGCTTCTCTGGGACTGTCAGCGCGGAGACGCTGGCGTACTGGGATGAGACGGTTAGGGAGGTGTATAGTGGGGAGGAGGGGAGGAAGAGGTTGAGGATGGCGGTGATTTGTCTTTTGGAGAGGGATGGGTTGTTGTTGAGGTTGAGGGATGTGAAGTGTCCGGTGTACTGGTTGCATGTGAGTATTCTTGCTTGTTCAAAGGGTTGGTTAGACGATGTGCTGACACATGGATAGGGACCTGAGGATCCGGTGTTTAGCAAGGCTATTCCGGAAGAGCAGATTAAGCTCTTCACGTCGTCGCCGGAGGCGACGCTGACGCTTGTTGAGGGTGCGGGACACTATCTTAACGCCACGAGTCCTAAGGAGACTGAGGAAGCTATTTTAAAGATGGTCGGTAAGTATGCTTAAATGCCATCATGAATGGGCAAATGGACTTGCCTCTATCCTTGTGGTTCTGGGACCAGGGGTCAATATATAGCATTGGGACTCTGGCAGTGGATGCCATGGATTGGATACCAATACAAGCAAGCAGGTTGGACCTTCTCCTTGATTTCTGTACATATCACAGTACCATATTCCATATATACTGTGACGAAACTGGAAATGCATTGCCACTAGTGCTATATCGCATCATTTACTAAAGATGTCCCCAATGATCTTTATTGGCCTTCATAGATCGAGACACAATGATAGAGAACGAACTTGGTGAGGGTATTAGCGCGGGGCGGACCGCAGGACCAGCCATTTATTTTTGAACCCTAGAACGACCCCGCATCCCGCACGACAACCCCTCTCCTGCAGTACATATAAGAATATTCGAGCAAGCTACAGCCATAAATACATGGTACTCATAATGAGTCTTATCGGGCTATGCAACATGTCCCACAATTATTTATTGGGTCCCTCAAAGTCTATACTCCATAGAAGAGGATAAATATGAGACCCAAAGCCTCGAAAGTTAGTCGTCTCAATCACATTAACTTCAAAGTTTCATAAGGCTTCACAAAAAAAACATAAACTCACCATAAAAAACCCTCCATTACTCACTCGTTCACACCTTCACGAGACCAGCTTAAGGCCATATCCCTTGGGGCCTACTCCAACGTCACACAATGGACTCTCGCAACTACGCACTACCATCAGGGCTTCATCCCATCCCATCCCATCTCCTCGACTTACGCCCAGACTCCGAGGTTGACCACGATCTCCTCCATGCCAAACCCGTCTCAGATGAGAAGAACGTCTGGTTCTTCTGGCACTCCGGCTACACACATATGCACCCCTACACCCAGCGCAACATCCGCGCCTGGCACCGTCGTTTCTCCAAGCAATGCTGGACCATCCGCGTTCTCGACCGGCTGCCCTCTTCACCCCTAAACGTGGCGAATTTCCTCGATATTTCAGACCTGGACACTTTCCCTCGTGCCTTTGTGGATGGCACTATTGGGGGAGACTATGCGCCGCAGCATACGTCTGACCTTGTCCGCTGGCCGCTCTTGCTGAAGTATGGCGGAGTATACGCGGATGTAGGGCTGATGCAGATTGGAGACTTGGATAGGATGTGGGGCGAGACAGTCGGCAATCCGGCCTCGCCATTTGAGGTGTTATCGTATAATATGGGGGGCATAGAGGGGCGAGGTCTGACGAATTATTTCCTCGCGTGTCTCCCTAATAATCCGCTATTTGAGCGGTGCCATAAGTTGTTCCAGGCTTTATGGGCGGAGGACGGCGGGAAAACTAGCACCGATGGGATGCACAGTAGTTCGTTGTTGAAGGGCCTACCGATGATGGGATGTTCGTTTACAATCGAGGAGGAGGGCAAGAAGATCGAGGCGGAGGAAGTGAGCAAGATGTTGACGGATTATATCATTCAGGGGCAGGCTATGACAATGGTCATGGGCCTTGTTGACGACGAGGACGGCTGGAATGGACCGAAATACGTTGCTGAGCACGTGTGTGCTATCGACTATATGGTGGGTTCGCAGCTCATTAATGAGATCACAGAATGGGATGGGCGGAAGGCGTTCGATCTGATGTCGCTATCTCTTCCCAAAGACGGCGAAACTGAGAGCGCGGAACAAAGACAGGCAAAAGAGATAGTCGAGGCTTGCCTACAGAAGAGTTTTGGGTTTAAGCTGGCGCACGGGTTGATTTTGAGAGTCTTCAAGGAGACTTTGGGGTCGTTATGGAGGAAGCACGAAGGATCAGATGATATTTCGGGGACATACGCGCATTGGTTCAGGCACGGGACTATGTATTGGAACCAGGATGGACTACCGCCAAGGTTGGAGTTCAAGGTCATTGAGCCGTTTAAAAGGGGCCCATTGCTGAGGGAGGTATAAATGGTGTGTTTCCGAAGTTGTAACGAGCTTTGAGAAGTAAAAAGAAGTAAATCTATGCAGATATTGGTGTAGTTTACCAAGCAGCAAACTCGTACATGTGGCCTCATCTAAATCCTGTCAAATTATGTATAACCTTTCTCCGCGGATAGAATAACCAAGGTGCAGTTAAGATTTAGTAATCAGAATAGAGTTGCAACTTAATAACTAGTGTGGCCCTGATTACTGAACTATCGTGACCTTAATCCAACCACAGGCGAGAGCAATACGTCAAATTTTATCACCCGAGCTTCTCTATGGCGCAACCACCTCACACAAAGCATTGGGAATGACGGATTCTTCGGAATAGATGGATGTCACCGCGCGTATAAAGTTTCCTACATCTCCCATTCATCATTCATTAACTTTATCAATCAAATTTATTCCATTACAAGACTATCTCAGAAGCATTATCACAAAATGCCAAGTTCTAAGGGAAAGATCTTGGTTATAGGTGGTACAGGTGCTCAGGGAGTACCGGTAGTAAAATGTAATACGCTACTTCTCTTTTATTACTGTTACTGACCCTTTTAGCTTTTGCATCTGGTTCGAAATATGCCGTACGAGTTCTCACACGAGATGCCTCGTCTTCGTCTGCTTCTGAGTTGGCAGCAATCCCCAGAGTGGAGATATTCGAGGGTGACTCCTATGATGAAGCCACCCTTCGGAAGGCATTTGTTGGCATCGATTACGCATTTGTGAACACCAACGGCTTTGCCATTGGAGAAAAGGCGGAGATTTACTGGGGCATCCGCATGTATGAGCTAGCTCGAGAATTCGGCCTGAAGCATTTCATTTACGCCGGTCTCGAGTATGCTTCGAAGCTGAGGAACTTTGACCCAAAATATAGATGCGGCCATCTCGATGGGAAAGCCAAAGTCACGGACTACCTCTCCGCACAGCAAACTACCCCGATGGCCTGGTCAGTCTTGTCATCCTGTTTATACATGGAAGGGCTCTCAGAAGTGCTTGCCCCTCACCCTGACCCAAACAACCCTGATACGCTCATCTTTGCAGCCCCTCTTGGGACTGCGAAGTGTCCTCACATATATCTCAAAGATTACGGAGACTATGCACGCTGGATGCTCGATACGCCTACTCGGAGCAACGGATTGGTGTTGCATGTCGCTACGGAGGACATCTCCTGGAAGGATTTAACTGCTGCTTTTACAGAAGTGACTGGCATAAAGTCGGTTTACAAGGACATCACCTTGGACGAATATTTCAAGCTTGGAGTATTTGCAGACCCAGAGGCGAAGGTTAGGCATTCGGTTACCCATAATGATCCTACGTTGTTCACTATCCGTGAGAACTTCTCGGGCTTCTGGAAGACGTGGAAAGATGAACTGACTAAGAGGGACTACAAACTTTTGGATGAGATTTTGACGACAAGAGTGAAATCTGTGAAGGAATGGATGAAGAAGACGGAGTATAAGGGGGAGTCAGCACCAGTTTTGAAAGACTATCGTGATGGTGCCCGTAAGAGTGGCGTTCGTCAGTAAAACATTGGACGAAGCAGAATATTGTAACGTACACACTTAGGTATTACAAGCAGTATTTTTTACAAAGATCTATCCATGAGAAATCATTATATTGAATACGACAGGGGGGAGCGCACACCTTGCCCCAAAATCAAATTATGCAAGAACCTGGGGTAATGGTAACATAGTCGTATATTGAACTATATAACCTTTTCGCAACATCATCCAACTATAATCTCCTTCGAATCGAAATTTGACTACTAGCAACTATATTCCAATGCTCTGCGTTGGTGTAAATTAGCTGCAGCAACCTGTGGACTGGCACAGGAGAATGCAACCCAATCTTTGGATGCTGCAGTCGTGGTTAGGAGCGCAGGGCATATCTAGTAAGTATTAGATTTTCTATAGAACTTGTTTCCACGCCCTCATTCCTATACAAGGGCCCGGATATAACACTTACCGTTGTAACAGTATGCATGGCAAGCTGAGCAGCCTGAGTAGGCGCACTTCCGCGCCTCGAGTTTTGAACCGACGGCCGCGGCGCTCTTTGCCTCGACGGGGGAGGCAAGTACGACGCTGGAGAAAACGGCCGAGGCGGCGACGAGGATGGTGGTAAACTTTATAGTGGCTTTATCAGAGCTTGGTATTGGCTAGTTTGGTTGTTGGCTGTTGTGATAGATGAATGCAAGTATGTTTGTCCCTGGAAAGAAGTGCGAGCACGCCATCATTTATAGACCATATATGCCATAAAACTTCCCAATTCAAAAGAGTCTCTTCTGCGTAAGTGAGAGGCCATATCGTGAGTTGCCTTTTTTAAAGAGATAATCTAGGAAACAAACCCTCCGTGAATGTGAATTAAAAGGAGTAAGATACGGGAGGGCCTCATTATAAGGATCGTACTGATAAGCATAACTTTATATTACGGGTGGCTTGCGTCTATAAATTCCACCAGTAATCCAAGACGAGGCGGCGCCTCATGTAACCTAAATGGTTATACCATAGTATTGTTATCAAATCAACGTAAGAGCACCGCGAAATTAATACGAAGCATTGCTCGACCTCACCCTGCCTACCCTGCTCCCCCGACTCCTTCCTCTGCTCACCGTCACATTACTCTAGGATTACCATTTAGCCTACAAGGGAAACGGATCCTACGCTAAACCCATTGGCATGATTTGAGCAGAAAGCAATCGGATTGAAAGCTTTCCGCTCTGTAGCTGTGTTGCATTATAGTTACCTCGCAGGAAGCGGAGTTTAGATTGCCTTGAAAAGAGTCAGGGTGAGCCAGGTGATTGATAGAATACAACAGTAATTACTCGTGAGCCATTACTAACACCATCCGTGTATCACGCCCGACTCGCACAACGAACTGCGATTGAGTCGCCTACTTGAAGTCATAATTCTCCGTCCATCGAAACCTGATAAGACGGGGTCTAACTCATTAAATTACAACGCATAGCTATTGTAGAGCTATGCTATAGATAGCTAGTGAGCTGCCAAACATCGCTCACCGTCGTTTGGCCCAGGCAGCCTGTGCCTAGGAATCAACCCCGCGGCGCAGGTTAGTATCTGACTAACTACACGCTTCAAGGCCGAATACTTGACTTCCTTGTGCTCTGGATGGGTTGGACGTGCTGATTTAACATGGCCCAAGAGCGGCTGCAGTATTAAATTAGCAACAGCGCATATACAACCTTCATTTTCAAAAAAGAAATGCACTTACCAATCGAGCAGCTGCTATCAGTCAGGGATCCACTGAGAAAGCAGGATCCGCCATCGTAGTGTAGCTGATCCCAAGTGCTGCGGACAGTGTTAGCCATCTCAGCCACATGCTTGGCATAATTCTCACGCACCAGTTTCCATTGACACACTCGCCCTTCTTGTAGCATGAGAAGGGGTGTTTTGAACCGGCATCCACCTTCTTTGCAACAGGATAGTCGGTACCGGGCCCAGTGCGACAGTTTGCAGTGCTGCCAGCGCTTACGTTGATGACCTTGCACGATATGGCTTTAATGACTTGGCACTGCTCATTGGAGGATTCTGCGGCGGACACGGCCAAGATGCTGGCAGGGAGGAGGAGGAGGGCAGCGGTAATAGAAAACTTCATTATGGCGGTTGGATTGCAAGTAACGTTTAAAACTCTGGAAGCAACAATGCGACGTCGAAGACGATCAACCAAATTATCTGAAGATGCTCCCTTTATATGTGCTAACATAGACCCGCTGGCTTGGCCCGTCTGTTTACATTAGTGTCAGCACGGCACAATTGTTGACCCGTAACTCAGGCCCAGACCAACCAGACCGACTGGCTTTGTTCAACACGATTAGGCTAATATTTGTTAGGAAAGAGGATAGGTTAGTGGGCTTCACCAAGAACCGTATTCAGGGGAGCTGAAATTAATGTACATAAAAATAGCTAACATTCCATGATATACTTCTTGGCACGATTGAGACTAAACCAAAGTAGTACCAAAGCTTGTGAAAAGTAGAGTGGAATGGAGTCTAATTTCTCGAATCTATGGTTGTATGTGGTGGGTATTCTCATATCGTGGTACAACCGCCATCTGGATCGTGGAGAAGGGACTAGTTGAACGCCATGATCGGGGTCCCCGCTGTACCCCATATAATTTGCAACTTAAAAGTTAATATCGACATCTAACAGTTTAGAGATAAGCATTTTGCCCTTAATTTAATAGGTGGTCAATTGAATATCGGTTCTGATATCCAAGTTCTGAGTGACCCCCTTGGTTTGTGGCTGACTGACGGTGACTCACCCCATCCATATCACCCCATCCATTCTTCAGATGGCCTTCGCTGATTAACAAAAAACACCACATTTTCCATTGACAATATGGATTCCACCAAAGCTATAGCCAGCAATATGACGGAGCAAACTCTTTCTGTTAATCCAAAGAACCCATATGGATCAAATCCCAAGAAAGAAAATGCGCCGAAACCACCAAACCCCAAAGGCAAGGCCACACCTCCGTCTCGCGACACCCAAAATGACCCCGACTCAATGTTCAAGGGCGGCTTCCTTGCCGACGTGTACAACGAGAATCCCATGAGATCAGATGGCATTGGGAGAGTTGTCACACGCTTTCCTCCTGAACCCAATGGCTTCCTCCATCTGGGGCATACCAAAGCGATTATGATTAATTTTGGGTTCGCTAGGTTCTACGGCGGTGATTGCTACCTACACTTTGATGATACGAACCCGACGGGAGAAGAAGAGAAGTATTTTGTAGCTATAGAGGAGATGATCAACTGACTGGGATTCAAACCGGTGAAAGTTACTCATTCCAGCGATAATTTTGACCGCCTTTATGAGCTTGCGGAGGAGCTCATTAACAAGAACGGTGCCTATGTTTGCCATTGCACCAGTAAGATTTAGATATTTATGAGACCTCTGATCGTGACAGATGTCTAACATTTCCTACAGAAGAAGAGGTTGTGGCCCAACGTGGTGGCGGCAAAGGCAAGGCCAGATACGCCTGCCCTCGCAGAGACCGACCCAATTCCGAATCCCTGACCGAGTTCCGAGCAATGCGTGACGGTAAATACGCACCACGCGAGGCAGTGCCCCGCATGAAACAAAATTTAGAAGATAATAATCCTCAGATGTGGGATTTGACGGCTTATCGTGTCCTTGACGAGAAGCACAAGCATCACCGGACGGGGAACAAGTGGAGGATTTATCCCACCTACGGTTTCACGCACTGCCTATGCGATAGCTTCGAGGGGGTGACGGGGTGACGCACTCGCTTTGCACTACGGAATTTGAGTTTTCTCGGGTTTCGTATGGATGGCTTTGTGACAAGGTTGCCGTTTACAAGCCGATGCAGCGAGAGTTCGGCCGCCTCAGGATCTCGGGTACTGTTCTTTCGAAGCGCAAAATACTCGCTCTGATTGAAAATAATCATGTCCGTGACTGGGATGACCCTCGTCTGTATACGCTTATTGCTCTTCGTCGCCGTAGGGTTCCTCCCGAGGCGATTCTCAGTTTCGTCAACGAGCTTAGGGTTACAAAGGCCGAGACTACCATTAATACCAAACGATTTGAGCAGTGCATTCGTCGCTACCTAGAAGTCACTGTTTCTCGCCTGATGCTTGTCCTCGATCCTATTCCAGTAATCATTAATAATATCCCAGAGGATTATATTGAGATAGTGGAGCTGCCGTTTTCTAAAGATCCAGCTTCTAGTGTAAGTACGTTACCCTCATAGACTCGTGCGATGAGCAAACACCTTCCAAGTTTTGTGCATACAGAGCCATCGTTTTGATTCTCCTGTCTTTACATTTACGAACGGCTAATCATGATTTCTTGCCAGGTCCATACCGTTCCATTCACCAGAACCGTCTACATCGAGCCCAGTGACTTTCGAAAATCCGCCTCAAAAGACTTCTTCCGTCTTGCGCCTGGCACATCTGTCGGACTGCTAAAAGTCCCATATCCCATAACAGCAACTGGATTCGAAACAGACCCTGGAACAGGATTAGTCACTCTGGTGCACGCTCGTTATGAAAGGCCTGATGAGGGGACTGCATTTAAAAAGCCTAAAAGGTATGTATTATACTTCATTACCTTCTATATTAAAGCCAATGGAAATGCTAACCTTCGCGCTAGTTACATCCACTGGGTTGCAAAATGCCCTTCAAAGAACAGCCCGGTCAAAGCTACAGTCCGCGTCTTCAACCCCCTTTTCAAATCAGACGACCCCAATGCTCGGCCCGAGGGATTTCTGTCTGATGTCAACCCCTGCTCTGAAGAGATATTCCCAAATGCAATGGTTGAGACTGGCATCGAGGAAATCAAGCGCACCGCCCCATGGCCAAGACACCGCGAGGAGCAGAGCGAGGCTGCATCTGGCATCACACCACCGGAAACCGTTCGATCCCAAGGGATGCGTGTTGCATATTTCTGTCTAGACCGCGACAGTACAGAGACAAAACTCATTTTAAACAGGATAATAAGTCTTAAAGAGGATGTCAAGAAGGCATAATCAAATACCATTCCAAACCTGCCTACTCCCTCACTCCTTCCCGCCTAATAACCCCTCTGTTTATCTTCGAGGATGCAGAGGATGGTGAAGGAGGAGGCGGGTAGGGCGGTGGGGAGGGAGGGAGTGAATATTGCGACGGTGGTGGTGAGGGGGAGGGCAGATGGGGCGGTGGGGGTGCAGTTCCAGATTGTTAGGCGTTTGCCAGCTTTGAGGAGGGTGTGGTCCAAATCGAAGTCCAAGTCCAAGGATTTTGTCGTCGTTACAGGTGGGTGGGGATAAAGACTCATCTAAAGATGGCACTCCTTTACCAACTGATCGTATTAATGCCATATTGAGCAGTCGCTAGTTATTGCCAAATCTCCTTGCAATATCCCGTCTCTCTTCCCTACCCTTGACAAGTTCATTGTACTTTTCCGAGCCAAACTTTTTCTCAAACTCGTCATCTGTGTAGGAGATCTACGAAAAATTAGCTGAAAACCAGTAAAAACGACAGGAAGTAGCTTACGCTCTGAGGTCTGTTGGCTGGGTTGAATTGATACCTCTCTTCTAGTTTTCTAGCGGCGTACGGCGGCAATGGATGACGGATACTGCATCTAAAATTAGCTATAGTATCAAGGCCATGATCTTTCAATACTTACAGCTCTGTCCCGTTCCATCTAAAAAACGAAATTGTGTAGTCTGTACTATCCACTGGACCATTATCAACAAGTAGGGAGCACCGGACACCAAACGAAAATTCACCCTCTATTTCTCATTATAGTCTCGAGCGAAAACCATTTGACAGGCTTGGTTAGTAAGAAGTGTAGCCTTATCTTCGTCTGCACCAGGGACTGTATGCGATTTGCAGGTAATGAGAATACGTGTTGCCATTGTCGTTATCTCGATTGAGTTGAGAACGTTACAAGAAGGGTTGAGGGGTATGGCTTATATAATTAGGAGCAGCGTAAGCCTATTTCGTTTAGTCTACCTGACGTGTCACCAATCCCTCCTACAAATAGTCCACTAGCGACCCCAAGCAAGCACGTAGATAATAGTTAAATTGGTGCCATCTACCGCAGTACAAACTATTTACCCTGTTCAATCTGCTTTATCAACGAATCCGTATCGACGAGGTCCCAGACATCAGCGAATTTGCCATCCAACAGGTGATAAAGAGTGAACTGCGTAGCAGTCACGCGGCAACCAGTTGGCTCAATTCCCTGGAAAGTGCCTTGGTGGGTACCAGTGACCCTAAGGTGCAAGGCGAGGTAGTCTCCTTTGATAGTGAGATTCCTTATCTCCCAATGCCAGTCGGGGAATGCGGCGATTAGAGGCTTGAACTGCGCCGTAACTTTGGATGGAGCCCAGGGTTCATCGTTGACATTGATAGGCGAGGTATAAAACAACTCCATTGCCTTGAAATTGTGTGCATTGCAGTACTCAATATAAGAAAGGTATAGTGCCCGGCGTTCTTCGTTCTGGGCTGCATAGCCAGCTACTCTAGAAACAGGCGGTGTTCCTTTAGTAGCCATTGTCTTATGTATGGAAACGGGAGTTCTTTGAAGCAGGGCCGGCTTAATAGACGTTGAAAGGTGAATATTTTCTTCTGAGAAGCAGCCCAGCTTATATGAATTGAAACGGACGGATAAATAAAGTTTATAAGCTAATAGAGAACAATGTTAGACAACACTCTTTTTTGTAAACTGGGGACCAGAGGGAAATTACAGGCTAAGATTGAAGAAGTTTTTATAAATTTGACGTTACAGGTTCTATTTGTCAAATGTGAATAGAAATTGCCAAATATATTTGGCATGCTTGGCGATATTGGAGGAGTTGTCACAAGAATAGAATTGGGACGGCTGTTAAAAGCTAAGAGGATGAAGGTCTTGGTTATATAACACAAGAACGCTACCATGTAGGTAGTGACGCCTCCTTAGCTGGGGCAGTGTTGCCCGAGTACCGCTCCGAGTACTACTCGGAGGATCCTCGAGTACCGTACTCAAAATTGAAGCTCGAGTACCGGTATTCGAGTACCGGTACTCGAATACCCGAGTAGTACTCGCATATAAATAGAAATAGAAGTAGAAATTGAAATTGAAATTGAAATAGTTATATATATACTATTCTAACTCTTATTGTCTGTATCGTCGCCGCTGTCTTCGTCGTCGCCTTGTCATAAAACACCCCAATTCCGTAAGCAAAGCAGATATCTAAGTGTAGAAGGCGACAATCGGTTCCGTTTCTTTGTGATAATATCACCGCCAACACTAAATACTCGTTCTGAGTCTGCTGAGGTAGCTGGAATAGCTAGGTGATCCTTCGCAATAGAAGCAATCAATGGATATTGGTATTGCTTACTCTGCCAATACTTGAGAATATCTGTATTCCTACCAACTGTTGGCTCCTTCATCCATCGCTTCCATTCTGGCTTAATATCGTGGCGGCTTTGTGATACGTATAGCTCATCTTCTGAGTCTATATCAATATTCATAGCTTGCTCTGTATCTAGATCCTCATCCTCAGCTTCAATACTATTAATAACGTTTGCCGCTTGAATATCAGACTCGCAGCCTAAATATCGATAGAAGCAGTCCTGCCACTGTGCTTTTGCCCTATTCTTCCTAGTTAAGTGCGTGCTGTCTTTCCATATAATATTGAAGACGTTAAAGTTATACCGAGGATCACAAATTGTAGCAATTGTAGAGTGACTCTGTTGCTGATTTGTAGCTAGAGTATAGTAATCATTAAGCTTCTTTAATGCAATTAAAGAAGCAGTAGCAATTGGGCTCTGTTCTGGTAGCTCACTTCTCATATCTTCAAGCTTCTTAATCATTCTCATATACTGCGGAACAGCGTAGTTGAGAGTTGGGTAAGAAGAGCCCTGTAGCTTCTCAGTTGGGCGGACGAAGATATGGAATAGCTTCAATAAGTCATGTAATGTAGCCCAATCTATTGCTGTTAAAGCAATATTCCTCATACTAATATCAAGTTGCTGTGATGCACATAAAGCTGTAATCGGAGCCTGAAGCTTTAAAGCTATATTGATCATTTGATAAGTTGAGCTCCAGCGGACTGGCATATCAAGTGTTAACTGACGGACTTGAATACCTATAGCTTTACACTGATTCTTCAAGGCATCTTTCCACCCACGGCGGTTCCGAAACACATATATATGACGCCGTAGCTTTGCAAGAACAGTTATAATTTCGTATTCAGCAGCAGTTGATATTCCAGTTGGTATTCGTGCAGCCCTAACCTCAAGCCGGTATGCCTCTACCCTTTCGTCAGGCGTTGCCTTTAAGGAAGCTAAAGCAGCTTGAACAGCAATGTTGATAATATGCCCAATACAGCGTACGTCGCCTGCTTTGGCTGTAAAAGCCCATGGTTGTTTCAAGGAAGTAGGGGCTATCGATGCTAGTCTCTCATACTCTAATAGCATTGTTGTATTCGATGACGCATTATCTCTTATAACTGTGAAGATAGCAGGCGTGATATTATAATCATCTGTTACACTCATCATCTGTTCAGCAAGGTATTCACCAGAGTGAATCGGCTCTTGAAGGTGTATAACGTCAAGTATCGTAGTTCTCATTTGCCAATTGTCATTTATCCAGTGTACAGTAACTGCTGCGTATTCAGAGTAGTTCCGAGCAGACCAAGTATCAGTTGTTATGGATAGTCGTCCACCATTTATAACATGCTGCTGTAGCTCTACTTGAAGCCGTGCTTTATAATAGCAGAATAGACGATATAGATCCCGTCCGATTGTAGTTCTACCTACTGTTAAAACAGTAGGGTTTAGATGATGAACTAATTGCCGGAATGAGTGGCTTTCCACAAGGCGTAGCAGTAGGTTATTTAATACCACAAAAGAGAGTATAAGCTCTCTATATTTCGACGAGCTTGGTGCGTTATTAGGTGCTTGGCGGGGCTGGAAAAAAGCAGAAGTAGAAGTAGAAGCAGAAGCAGAAGCAGAAGCAGAAGTAGACGGCGTTGACGAGCTTCTAATTGAGGAGGATAGCTTCTCGTATTCTGTATACACAGATGGGTGCATCTTTTTAAGATGCTTCCAAAGATTACTCGTTGTCTGGCTCTTTAGTGGCTGGCTCGGCATATAGTTACAATCGGTTTGAAGGCATTGGTATTGGACTCTAGCAGGTATTGTATCTAATAAAGTACGGTAGAATAGCCCTTTTAAAAAGAGGATTGACGTAGACTCAGGTAATTGAAGTCTTAGAGGCATATGCGGCATCAGCATCGGAATAAGGGGCGGCAGCTCTAAAGCATCAGACTGATACTCAGCCGGCACCGGCGATAGCGAAGAGTCACTCATTGTAGGAAGCAATACAGAACGCTTAAGTGCAAGAAAGCTTCAATTATCTATTCTATTCTACGATCTATATTACCCCTCTTTGCTAAGGGCTTGGCAGTACTCGGAGTACTCGGAGTAGTACTCGGGGACTCGCCGAGTACTCAAAAATATCACCCGAGTACAGTAGTACTCGGGTACTCGGCGAGTACTACTCACAGCGAGTACTACTCGGGCAACACTGATTACTAGAGGGGTTTGTTGAATTGAGGTGTGGTGACAGAGGCGCCATGTTATATTACAGATGGAAAATAATACGTAAGACTGCCGAAGTAGAATTTATTGTAATTTTTTAACTAACTTAAACCATTTTTTCTTAGTTATAGTTGTAAACATGCCAACATCTGAAATAGATTAGTTCCAATTACAAGTTTTACCACAAGTAGAGATCATAATTGCGTTTCGAGGCTCAGACTTAAACAGTATTTGAATATAATAACTTGAACCTGAGCAGGCGTGTTATGGCGGAGGGGGACCGACCTGGGACGGTTAATAGTCGGGCCGCAAACCCCCGCTCCAGAACAGATTTATACGATTTATCCATCGAGGCGGTTCTGTAACCTCGGAGGAGGAGTTTTACTGACCTAGGATTCAAATTATACTCTAGGCCCTATGGAGCTTTCAACTAACCCTTATTCTCGAGCTCATCTCGAAGGCCCCGACCGAAAACGCCAGAAGGTGAATTCGGAATTACCAACTGGCGAACTCTCGGCTTCACATTTGACTTTGGACAATTGCTATGTTACTAAAGTGCTTGCGTTCCCTCGCTCCCTAGCTGTCCTCCGAAGTGAGGTACTTCACTGGAATGCGACTTGCTGGCTCGACCGATTCCTGATCTCCCGACTTACGATGAGGAAGATAGCTGACCATTGCAATACCCCGATGCTGCATGAAGGGCAAATCTGCGAATTCAAAGGGTCACAGCTGAACAATAACATAATTTTTGAGGTTCCTGAGATCCGTCTTCTAGTTGTATTTCCGCATATGAAGAAGTCCTTCGACAGCGAGGAGGTCTAGAGGCTCTGGACGAACAATATTGTTCTTCTATCAATTTACCGCCACGTGGATAGTAATGTTCGGCAGCACCTTCCGACTAGCTACAGACTCCTTCGACTCAATAGTGAAGTGAATAAATCAGGACCTGGAGTTAGTATTGGTGATACACCTTTGTGTGTCTCGTTCCGATCGGACAGCTTGGAAGGCATTTGGGCGGACATTGTGAGCAAAACTAAAGAAAAGGGGTTTGAAGAATTCTCTGATACCTTTCTCGTTGCCCTCGGGAAGTTGCACCGCTACAATCAATAAGTCTGTGGAAGGTTCTTGGAAGACCTTGATCGATAGCTGGTGGGGCTTGGAGATGGACATGAATTACATCCCCACTGAAACGTTTCAGGTTCGGATGGAAAACGAGTTTAGATTGGAGCGTAGGGTCGAATCTGAGGCGGCTAGTGTTGTAAGAGAAAGAGACGCGCCTCTGATGATGATGACGCAGATGGCCTGGGTTCACTCTTTGCATAAGAGTTTCCGCGTACCTCGTAAAACAGAGACCCGTAACCCGTCCATTGTGAACCTGGCAACCGTGATACTGTGCGACGTTTGGATGAGGAGACTTTCGTAGAATCTCGCAGGCCCTTATATCGGTCAAAACAATATCGCAGATATTCAACCCTTCCCCATAGGATATAAGATCGAAAGTGCGGACTCTCGAGTATCAGTGCCGAGTGTGACAGGATCGATTCCTGATGAAAGTGCGGATATTGCGGACCCTCAGTGTGACAGAATCCATTCCTGATGTGTTGGTACTGAGTGTGACTGGATCCACTCCTGATGAAAGTGCGGACTCTCGAGTGTCAGTGCTGAGTGTGTCCACTCCTGATGACAGTGCGGACTCTCAGTGTGACAGAAATCGATCCCTGGTGTGTTGGTGCTGAGTGTGACAGAATCCATTCCTGATGTGTTGGTACTGAGTGTGACTGGATCCACTCCTCATGACTGTGCAGATTCTCAGTGTGACTAGACCCACTTGTGCTGACATTCCTCATGATAGTGCGGATTCTCAGTGTGACTGGATCCACCTGTGCTGACATTCATGATAGTGCAGACTCTCAGTGTGACAGGATCCACTCCTGATGATAGTCACAACTCTCAACATTCGTACGGAGTCAACTTCTGTGAGTTAAGGTTGGAGTCGCATCTGGAAGTCATTCCGTTCATTCTCTGTTAAAGGGTCCTACGGGGCTCGTTGTATGGTACGCTCTACGGCCGGCGATGAGGCTATCTGCGTGGTGCCGGCTACGAACCTTCTGTTTACAGGAGAGCCAAATTCTCCGAAATGCTGTAATCAGGGTGACATCATCCTCAATTTCAATTGTATCATTCCAAGACGTTATTCGCTGTGTACCAAAGATCAGCAAAACGTCTGAGCCAAAACCTGTCCACGTTCCACTTGCCTATTTCTTGGGTTTCTCTGGTGGGACATAATTATCGGAGTGTTCGCAGCCTGATGACTCGCAATCCTTGATTTTCTAGATGACCCCAGCCCAGAAGTGAAGGTGCAGTTGTTGACTGGGACTGAGCCGCCAGTTTCGCCGTGGGGAATGAGTTGTGCCATGTTCCTAGAGCAGTCAATTTCAGCTCACGAGTATATTCCGTCCACATACCTTTAATAGATGCAGGCTTGCTGAGTCAAGGATAGTATTTGGGTTCTTGGAGTCGATGGTGGACAGTACTACGTACTTCCAACTCGCGGAGCTAGTATCAATTCCGAAGGCAGGTTGAGCTTTAAAAACTATGTCTATTTGGACGCTCGTTCTACAAACTGCAACAAGAAATCACTGCCTTACAAACACCGGCATCGTATCAAGAGGACAATCCGCCTCTACAACCTGTCCTCCCTCGTACGTATTATCGCCTGTGAATGATTTCCATGTCTCTCCTGCTGGCAAGTAGACTAGTCTCTTCCTCAACCCGGCGGCCAGTACAGGACAGCAGAGATACTTGTTGCCATACATGTACTGGTCCTCAACTTCCCAGGTTTTGCCATCTCCTGGGAAATCGTAGAATAAGGGCCTCATGACAGGCGTTCCCTTCTCATGCGCCTGCTTCATCAATGCCCTCGTATAATCCCTCATCTCCTCCCGCATTAACATGTAACTCTTGCAAATCTCATATACCGTTTCGCCATAACACCACACCTCGTTCGGTGCCCCAGATAAACAAGTTGCTCCACCCGTCTCCCCCAATTGCGGCTGCCTTGGCTCTCTATCTCCATGCAACCTCATGACGGGGCAAAAAGTTCCCCATTGAAACCAACGCACAAATAACTCCCTAAACGCCTCATCATTAGGGTCTCCGCCATGGAAGCCCCCAATGTCCGTTGTCCACCATGGGATTCCAGCAATACCCATATTCAGGCCAGCTGCTAACTGATTTCTCAAGCTCGACCACGAAGACGCTATGTCTCCGCTCCAGACTAGAGCGCCAAATTTCTGGCTTCCAGCCCACGCACAGCGTATAAGATTGACGATGTTTTTCTGCCCCTCCGCCTCCATACCCGCGTAGAATGTTCGTGCATATTCGACTGGGTAGATGTTACCAATGGCGACATTGGGACCAAGATGATATCGGTAATTGTCGAAATCGTAAGCAGTATACTCTGGCTCCGCTTCGTCAAGCCAGAATACCTTGATACCTTTCTTGTAGTAATTTGTTCGCGCTTTTTCCCATACGTATGTGCGTGCGCCTGGATTGGTCGCATCGTAGTGGATTGTGTCGCCTTCGAAATCGAGGCCAGTGCGTACACCGCGATCAGCACGCACGAGGTAGCCATGCTCTACCATTTCGTCATAATTTTCGGATCGCTTGTCGACCGTGGGCCATATGGAGACCATTAATTCGACATTCATTTCTTGGAGTTCCCTGACCATAGCGTCTGTGATAGTTAGCACACACTCACTTCTCGAACAAAGCCTGGGAAGATATACCTGGATCTGGCCAGTAGGTTGGATCGAACTTCCACTCCCCTTGTTTTGGCCAGTGGAAAAAGTCTACAACAATGAGATCTAGAGGCAACTTCCGAGCCCTGTACTCCCGTGCCACAGAAAGAAGTTCTTCTTGGGTCTGGTATCGCAGCTTGCATTGCCAGAATCCAAGACCATATTCCGGCATCATAGGCACTGTCCCAGTAGCACCAGCATAAGCTTCTTCGACCTCAGCAGGTGAATCACCAGCAACTACCCAGTAATCGAGAATACGAGTTGAGTAGGCCTCGAAACTCATCACATTCTTCCCAAGAACTGCGCGCCCAATTCCGGGATTGTTCCACAAGAAGCCGTACCCCAGGGACGAGAGGGCAAAAGGCACGCTTGCCTGGGAGTTTCGATGTGCAAGCTCGAGATCGTGGCCTTTCAAATCCAGACTATCTTGTTGGTATTGACCCATGCCATAAATCTTCTCTTTGTTGCTCACAGACTCGAATCGCATTGTCAGATGGTAGTCACCACCAGGAATCGGCTTAAACTCCCGTGCTTCGACCTCGAGAGCGCTACACTTCGGGTCAAGCAAGTCTCTTCGATTACGTGCATACTCCTCGAGCAGCAGGTCTCCTTTCGAATTGTACACCATGATCTTCCCCCGCTTGGATATGATCGCTTTGATTTTGCCATTCACGATTGTTCCTTCATGTTCGGTAATTGAGATCTGTACTGTTGACTTTGCAGGTTTCTGCAGAGCCCAGTCTTCGATCGGCATAGTGTTTGTCTTCGTCGCTCGTACTCGAAAGGCATTCGTGCCCCATGGCTCGATCCACAGTTCTTCGGCATCGTATCGATAGACCAGGACGTTGTCTTTGGAGGAAAGCATCTTGAATATTCGCTGATAATGAGGGTGAGGGTAACATGTAACTCCATGGCTTGATGGGATATATATATTGTGCGAACAGCGAGGCCCCACTCCGCACCGCACGTAAATCCCCACCTCCGCAGGAGCGTCAAAGGTCAAGCATGGACTAACCTTTATTTAAATAGCCTAAAATGCTCAATCCCAACCCCGCTTCCACTGTCCTCGCCG
>KV459472.1:0-95930 GCA_001662645.1 Pseudogymnoascus sp. 03VT05
AAGAAAGCTTCAATTATCTATTCTATTCTACGCCTAGTTACCCCTCATTACTAAGAGCTTGGCAGTATTCAGAGTACTCAGAGTAGTACTCGGCGAGTCCCCGAGTACTCAAAAATATCACCCGAGTACAGTAGTACTCGGGTACTCACCGAGTACTACTCGGGCAACACTGATCCCTCCCTGTGTCGAGAGACGGCCCCCCCCCGAGACAAACCATCAGTACTTTAAATTCTATTTATTGTAAATTTCTGAATCTATTGAAAATTCCCGGATTTATTATGTCAGTTATATTATGTGACTCCTCCTCAACACCAAACCTCAGCTACTCCTCTGAAAATTACAACCGCGTCGTCGCCGTCGCGCCTGATTGCGGAGGGCATCAATTCGTAGTATAATAGGACCGTTCGACCTATTACTTCAAGCTGAAAATTCTTGCTCTTCTAAACAATGCTTGTTTATTAAAAGTAGGAAGGCTGTCTAGGGACTCTAGTAACCAAGAGGGACGGACTGTTAGGCGTTATTACATGGGAATCATTAGAATTTAGCATCTCTCCTCTACGATCCATCCGCTTGGTGAATGCTTGCTAGTTGCATGCGCAGATACTGAGTTGTTTAAACATCGAAGCAGGTACAACTTCCTTTTAACACACTAGATGTTTCGTTATAATAGGGGAAAGCGGATCTTTCGAAATTTCAGTTATATCACACCAGGAAGATTGTTTCCGTACTCGAACCACCAGGAAGATTGTTTCCGTACTCGAACCCTCGAAGAAGTCTGACGATAGTGTGAACTGTTGAGAAACTCCGATGCGGGAGTATATTTTCCCTTTTGCGCATTTCTCTAGCAGCAATGCCGCAGAAGTATCGATTTCGTGGTCAGAAGAATTTAGGACCTCAAGACAGTAAACGGTCAAGGACCCAGCTGCAATGCGTGCGACATCAGCCAGGTAGTCAATCTTCCCGCGTAGTATCTCAACTCCATTAGCCTGAACCTGAACCGCACACTTATCAACTGTGAAGTCGGAATGCTCTAATGGACGCCAATCCACAACTTTCAAAGAAGCCGAATGTATTTCTCGAAGCCGAGCTCGGACTTCGACTTGGCTGATCTTGTTTCCGTCACTAACCGCCTGCTTCTGGGTGGTATTTTGCGCTTGACTCATTATCGAATCTGGATCGAGGCGAAGCGCTCCAGATTTGTAATCTTGACTGCTTGGAGGATAAAAGATTTCCGTGCGCATCGGTAGTGAGGCCCAAGACCACGATGGGTAGATTTGAGAGCGCTGCTGCGCCTTGGGGTCTTTGTCAACGGCATCCTTTGTTGTCCACAGCAAGTCTTGCGCAAAGGTCGTACGCCACAGACCGGCGATGTACTGGTTCGGTGGGGAAGACGCAGCGAGATAGCGAATTGTAATACCGGCAACTGCTGGGAGGCGATCCTTGGCCTTGTAGAGCTCTCTAGAGACAAGTGATTTCACAACTTCCAGCCATACAAAATGCATGGGTGGGTGCATACCTTGATGTCCCCCAGTTATGCCTTGTTGGAACATTGTTGCACCGAGGAAGCCGCGGTACCCGAATGATTTACTATTAACATCATCGTCGGGATAATTGAAGCCTTCGATACACCCGCCCTGGGAGCAAGACCAGTACGCAAATTGATGGAACCAGTAAATCTTCCGTGGAGACAGGCAATCCTCTTCGAGTGTCCTGTAAACAGATAAGTAACAGCACAAAAGGAAGAAATGGGTAACTAAACTAGGCAACTTACCAACCACGCTGCGACAGAACTGTTTGCTTATGTGCGTCCTCGAATAGTGGAACCTCGCTCACGAACTTGAAATCCTCGGCCTCGCACACCATCCCTGACCGTTGCCATGCCGTGCGCGTGCGAAGAAAGCCTTCGGTGGCTCTGGACGCGGCTCCAATGCACAGCGTGAATATGGAATTGCCGTAGTACTCATGCATACGATAAATCTCTTCTTCTTTGTCAACTTTACTGTCCTGGATTATGCATACCGCGTCAATCTATAATCAAATCAGTGGCCTAGCACGACTCTGAGAGCACACCTACAACGTGTAAAATACTGCATCGTTCTAACTTACCCAGATATACCGTATCCCAACATTGTGCGTGAAAATGATGGCATCGCGTAGGGTCAGAGGTAAATCGGTGGCTAAGAATCCAACATAGCGCGTCTGTTTGTTACTTTCGGCTGTCTTTCCTTTCTCGATCAAGTCCCATTCTGAGCTGGGCAATACTGTCTTGTCGCCCCAGCAGTAGCTTAATGCAACGTACTTGTCGGCTTTTCCACCATCAACTAGCTGTAGCTGATCTTGGTCTATAATCTCAATGACGCGGGTGGGTTTTAAGTGAGACCAGACTAAATTTTCACATCTCTTGTGCCCGTTTTGGCAGGCATCTAGCCAACTTAAAGTCTTGTCGTAGAATGCCCCATTGTACGGATTTGCATCCACATCGACGAATCTCGATGCCATATTGTTATCCTCCCACACACGCGAATGATATGCCATGATACCCTTGTCCAGCGGCGAGGGAGCACCTTTTCCCAAAGTCACCTGAAGGCGAAAACTAAAGGGTAGATCGTTGATGGCATCACCATGTCTAGCAAAAACCGCATGATATAGTTTTAGCACGACTTCCTCCGAGGATCTGGTTCCAAGTATCTGTGATTCTTCCTCTACTGATAGCTTGAGGGGGATCGTTCGTTCCATCGGCCGACAAAAGTCGCAGTTGGCAGCGCTAACTTGAAGTTGCGGAAACCCGTCATGCATTTTGAATTCAGGTCTGCTTCCTGGGTTTGCGGAGATACAATGGCGGATATAATCGAGGCATTTGCTGCACAGACGGCCATTGTGAGGTTGGCGCCTCACGTTGAGGGAAACGAGTCTCCTATTTTTAGGCAAGCTCGTTGAGGTGGTAATATTCTGGTGTTTAGTATCCATGTTGTTCTGACTGGGTTCTGACTTGGCATTGCTCGCTCATTTGCTTTATAGAGGTAGGTTCCTGAAGCTGGGAATTAATTGAGTGGATGGGTGCCTAAAGCGGGGAAGCAATCTGGAAAACAACTGAAGTAGCGATTAGTGTCGTGATTAAAATAATTGATAATATAATTAATTGTAGTCCTTTTCTTATTACTAAGGGGTCTCCTTAGAGAGAAATAGTTAAAGAAATTAATATATTAATATATTAATAATAACTTTATAGACTTACTAACAAAACAAATTGTAATTCTAAAGTATATATTCGTCTCGTGACAGGGTGCGTCTCGGGACGAAGGGACAGACGTTATATAGTTTATATATTTCTTCTCTTCAAAAAAAAATATAAGTCCTTTTGGATATGCTGAATATAAGTAAAGCTCACATCCCCCCTTCTACGCGTAAGAAACAACCACACCCACACCCACACTCATCAAACGTCATATCACACCCACCTCTTTAAACACCCCGCCTACGCATTCCCCTATGCACCCCCCTCCACGCCTTCCATCCTCTCCCCCCCCTCGACATCCCTCATCAACCACCCCATCATCCCCCAAATCGCCCCCATAGCCTCAACCCTCTCCTCCGCACTAAAAAGATCCCACCACCTACTCCTCCACACCGTAACTCCCACGTCCTCCCCATTCACCCCACTATTCACCCCCTCCCCATTCCCATTCACCCCACCCATACACCCCGGTCCCACCCCCTCCCCCCCCAATCCCTCCAACCCAACCAACACCCCCCTCCCAACCCTCAACCTCGAAATGGCAACATGATGATTCAAACAACTCACCAAGAAAACATCATCCCACTCCGTCCCCGGCGCGCGCCCGATACACTGATACCGCGCCTTCCGATCCCAGGTCGTGGAGGGGGGGCGGAGCTGGCGGTAGGCGTCGTAGAGAGAGGCGGTTTTGCGGGTTGTGCGGCGTTTTGCTGGGGGACGGGGGGCGGTGGAGGGGGGGGTTGGGTGGTCTTGTTGGGGTTTTGCTGTGGTTGTGGTTGTGGGGTTTAGGGTGGAAGAGGGGTCGGATGAGGAGGAGGGGGGAGCAGCGGCGGGGGTAGGAACAACAGCTAAGCCCTCCTCCTTCCCGATGGGCCCGCCTGTTCCGCCGCCCCAGCGGGGTTTAAAACACCACCATTTCTTCGGATCAGCGGGGTCGTGTTTTATCTCCTCGCGACCTTCGCGATTGCGTTGCTGGGCTGCTACGAAGAGCGCCGCTGTTTCGCGCGCGAGATCGAGGAGTTCATCGAGGGGTTTGTCGAAGGATGTTGCGTGTCTCGCGGACAGAGCGGCGAGGGGTCCCTCGATGATTCCGCCGCGCGCGGAAAGCCGGTCGGAGGGGGTGCGGTAGATGAAGGAGATGTTTGTTGGGAAGGAGGATGGCGGGGAGGAATTGGGGAATGCGGAGTTGGGAGGGGGGGAGGAGGAAGGGCCGATGTGTAGACGGGGCTCGACGCGGGGGAGGGAGACGTTGCAGCTGAAATCGTATGCGACTAATTTGACGAACGCCGCGAGGAGGGCGGCGCGGAAGTCGGGAGGGGTTTGGGAGCCGGTGCCGGAGCGGATGTGGATGCGCTGATGCGCGGGTTCCGGGTCATCGTCTGTGGCCAGCGGTTCGGGACCGGAGAGGGATGTGTCGACCCAGAACCCGGAGATGAGCTCGAGGTTCTTGAAGAACTCGTAGGCGTTACCGAGGCGCGCGGTGGGTTGGGAGGGGGTGGAGGGCAGGCGGCGCACGGTGCGGAAGGCGGCGGTGTTGGGGGTGGAGAGCTCTTTCATGCGCTCGTTGTAGGTTGCGCGGCCGGGGGCGGGGCGGCCATTGTTGAGCGGGAGCGGGGGGGTGGGGGGTGTGTCGTCGAGGTCGGCGTCGATGTCGGTGTCAGATGGGGGGGAGAGGGGGGTTGACCAGGCGGAGGGGGGGAGGAAGGAGGGGTCGGGGAGGAGAGAGGTGAGGGGCGCGTCGGGGATGATGTGGAGGCCGAGGGCTTCGAAGTGGGTGAGTTTTATGTCGGCAGGCCGTTGGATGCCGCGGATGTAGGTGCGGAGCGGGATGTCTTGAGGTGGGAGGGGCGCGGTGCCGGGGGCGCGAGGGAGGAGGGAGGGGAAGCGGACGGGTGTTGGGGGGGGGATCTCATGCGGTTGGCTTGGTTCGGATGCTGCTCGTGGAGGACCTGTGGTATGAAACGTCAGATGGGTGCCAAGAGGTTTGAGGGAGAGCGGATGCGGTATGCCCGCTGTATCCGGTGACGGATGCGGAATTGAGGCTATGCGCAAACCCCGCGGAGATGTGGATGAGCGCGGCGCGGTAATTTATGGAGACAGATGACGGGTGAGTGCCGCGCGAACTGGAGGCCATTACGGCGCTTGGGGAGAGGGGGAGGGGTGAGGGGATATGGGGGAAGGGAGGGGGGCAGGGCACATCAGAAGCCGGGCGAGCATGCCACGACTAGATGGTCACAGAACGGATGAACTCTCGGGAGTACATTTCTGTCTATGAATGCTATGGATGCGCATTTATAGCCCAAAGAGAGGAGGTAGAGACAGTAGAGAGAGGTTGGTATGACATACCTAGAGCGGCTCCCGCTCCCGCGCTGGCAGCTTGGAGTATACCACTGAACATGGCTGCTGCGGGGAAAGGGGACAATGGCAGCCGGCAGTATATTGGCTGGCAGGACTGAGAAGATAAGAGAAGCAATATAAATCTTTTGTCTATATCATGTCGAGTAGCTGTGAGTATATGGTATATAGTATATGGAGCCAGAAAGAGAGGAGCCGTTGAATGTTTTTGAGGGGGGATGTTTGTTGTAGTTCGAGAGTGTGGGGTTGGGTGGTGGCTTCGGTGTGGGATGGTGGGATGGCCCCACTCAGAGACACTAAGGTGACAACACCTGTATAGTGGGACGACAGTGGAAGGATAGTAAAGGGCCGGATTGGATAAGATAGGACAGTAAAGGCACAAGACTAGACAGTTAGGGATAATAGCTCCATCCGGGACGCCGGTTCACATCCGGGGACGCACGAGAATGCCAAATAGGGCAATTTGTGTAATATATGCTGTGCGATGTTGTGCTGTTCCGACGCGGTTGTACCTGCAGAGGCAGGGAAGGGGCAGTATTAATAGAAGGGATATTAAGAATCACACACACACTTGAACTTTAATGCTTCAAAGAGGGAGTTGTATGTGTCTTTTGTTAAAAAATGCATTATTTATTATTAGAAAATATAAATATAAATGTCCGGTAACATATATATAAATATCTTTGTTGATAGTTGTGTTCCTGGCGTCGAGTGTGGGGTAAATAGTGTGCACGTGACACCCAACTACGTCGTCGGCACAGTAATAACATTTCCCCGTCTTCCCCCTCCAACAACATCCAACAACCAACCAACATACACCCGCAAACAACAACCTCAAATACAGTATATTATACCTATCATACTCGCATCAACTGGTGCTCAGACTGGGCTTGGTTATGTAGGATTATGCCGTCTCTACCATTTTTCATCTTGTCGTCGTGTGCATTTTAAACCTATTTAACCTTCTTCAGGGGCCTGTCAAGGATTGTCCAGGATGCTTTGTTTCTGATCCCTCAAGCGAGGAGTCCAAGTGCTTCATGTATGTTACATCGACGCCGGTATTGGCCGACACCACCGCCCACCTGGCGCTTCTGAGACGCCATAGCCCTCATCATCCCCTCACACATCCGCCATCCGTCCTCGATGTGACAGCGGCCGGTGACACTGGTCTGTCCATGACGCTGCGTCTTCGGTCTTGGTGTCTGGGCCGTAACATGGAGTAGCATGTCCCATTAGCGCTGATCAACCAGCCTATCTCCCATTTCCTTACTCTCCACTGTGCTCGTCTTCTCTTCTCGTCACTAACATGCTTATGGCCTCATTTTGATCGGGCTGTGTGCCTTTTTTCCATTTCTCTGCTGTTATCGTTCTTCACTTCTCACATAGCGACTGGTCGCTCTTTCTTTTTCATCATGTCCCTGCCGGCAGGGGGGTTTATCACGACTCGTGATGGGAAGCGATGCACTGCGGTCCCGAAGACGACGAAGAGCAGTTCGAAAACGAGCACTAAGGCGGCAACGACAACCAAGAGTTCGGACAGTAACAATGTTGTACTAGGCTCTTCCACGACGATTCAAGATGCTCCAGCATCAACGACCGCGGATCTACCAGCAACAATAGATCCAGTTGTCGAGACGCCGAGTGATACGGTGGCTCTGCTACCCACCACAACGCCAGTAGCGGAGATAAATCCAGCGGCAGTTGCAAGTCAATTTGGCATCACAACGTCGACTCCAATATCGACCCCGACGCCAACGGAAACGCCAACGGAAACAGTTTTGCCACAAGCAGTACAGCCGGACTCAGAGTCCGTGACGGATCCTCCAATTATTGCATCGGATACGACGACGACATCTGATATCGCAGTCGTACCAATTGCAACCACACCACCAGCGGCAGACTCTGCAAAGAGCAACATTGCCTTCCCCACCGACTCAGTGGTTTCGTCCTCGACAAACAATCAACAGCTGATAGCCGTCATCCCAACCGTCCTAGCGGATACGCCCACTCCCACAGGGCCTGGATCGGCCGCCGAGTCCGCAACACTCGAAAGCTCCAGCCAAACTGGAGAAGTCGCCGTCGGCCACCTAGTCGGCAGCATCATCGGCGGCCTCTCCTTAATCGCCCTCCTCGGCTGCCTCTGGCTCTACTTCATGCGCCGCCGTCGCCGCCGCGACACCCTCCTCGCGCCCCTCTGGGTGCAATCCGAAAAGGGCCCACCAGTAGCCTACTACGAGATCGACAAAGCCTCCGTAGGTCCCACCTCCTTCAGCTCCAAATGGAAAGCCAAAGCCACCTCACGCTACCACGGCGTCGTCGGCGGCTTCACCGCGCTCTCCTCCAAGATGGGCCACAAGCCCAGCCCAAGCGTCAATCTAAACCGGGGGAACTCCCAATTCCTCGCCCCCTCCTTCTCAACGCACAGCCGCTCCTCCTCCGTCTCTCACCCCCCCACCGCCCTAACCCGCCGCGAACGCGCAAGATATTGGTGGGACCGCCTCACAGCCGACGCTGTCTTCAACTGGGCCCTTTCGCGGCACACCAAGCCCACGACCGCCGATCCGCCATCGCACTTCACGCGCTCGCGCTCTGCGTCGCCGTCCTTGCGGCATCCGTCACAGGATCTAACACAGTACCTCGCCTCCAAAGACCGCGAGATGCGCGATGCTGGCGCCGCTGCGGGTTTACCACCTGATCACCGCCGATCGATCTCCCTCCCGCCTCCTACACGCTCGCGCGAGGACCTGGGGGATGGGAGTTTAGGAATCGATTTCTCGGATCCAGGAAACCCGTTCTCGGACCCGACGCCCGCGGCGCTCACAGCTGCTACACGCACTCTAGGGCCGAACCCGTTCGCGGATCCCGCGACCGCCGCGGCGGGGGTGTCACGCCCGCAGCCGTCGGTGGGGACGACTTATGTTGCGGATGTGAGGAGGAGTAGGGGACAGAGCTTTAGTACACCTCGTCATCCTAGTATCCGGACTAGTCGCGAGAGAAGTAGGGATAGGGATACTATGCTCAGTAGCGCTACTACCAACACGCGTCGCGGAAAGGGGAGGAGTGATCCCTTCGACCTCGAGCGTCCGGAGTTACTCCGTGGCGTTGGGGCGGGGACGAGGGGGAGCGTGTTGAGTGATGTGCAGGAACTGCCTAGTTCGGCGGGGAGTTCGTTGAAGGGGGGTGTGGCGGGGGTTGGGGGACATAAGATGGGAGGGGTTGCGGCAGGAGGGGAGAAGGTGTTGGGGGTTGGTTTGAATTATGAGAGTTGGACGAGTAGGTATAGTCGTGGGAGTAGTGCGGGGTTTAGTGATTGGGGGGATCCGGGACCGGATTTGGGGCCTAGGGGTGGGTATGGGGGTGCGGGGACGGGGACGGGGGTGGGGACTGCGATGTGAGGTTTGTGTGCTTTTTTGGTAAGTGAAGGGTTGGGGGGTGGAGTGGGGGAGTTTGGTGGGGGGGTTTGGTGGGGGTATGGGGGGCGTTGGGGTGGGTGGGTGGTGGGGTTAGGGGTAAGGAAGGGGGGTGTACGAGGGGTGTACTGTACAGTACGGCTTCGGGACGGTGAAGGAGGGAGACGCATATCATCAGCACAGCATGTTTTCCATTCATATTAATTGCGCAAAGAATTATTTCTGTACTCTGTACTCATGTCCCTATCATATTCCATCCCATCCCGTCCCATTGAACCCAATGTGCAGCCCAGCTCCATCCATATCCCAAATTATGCACAAGCACAAAACCATAAAGGGTATCCCAAATATACAACAGCATATGCTTGCTCGTTTGTGCCCTTCTTTCCTTCCCTCTGCTTTGTTGCCTTTAAATTGGCCCACTGACAGATACAATAAATAGAATATATATAAAAATGCACCAACACCGTGCTAAATGATTTCCCACCCGCACCCTGTGCCCAACCCAACCTAACCCAGATTCCTTCCCCTGTTCATTAAAACAACACCACTCAAAATAGGACACTCACTGCGGACTACCCGCCGTTTCAACTCCAGTCAAAAAGTACGATACACCATCCCCTTCTCCGCTTCCACCCAAACCACCTCACAAAAGCGCCAGAAAAAAAAGCAACAAACTACGGATAAGCGCCCCTGATCTTCGAAAACAGCGTCGTGTCGAGGAAATTATAGTTCGGGTCCAACTCGCAGAACGGATGCTGGTTCAGCAACGTATCAGCCGTAGGCCTTTCACCCGGAGATCTGCTTTCGCGTCAGTAACATCCTTTCTAGAAAATATGGGGGAAGCGTTGGAGGGAGACTCACATCTGGAAGCAATCAAGCATCAAGCCCATAGCGTACGGGCTGATCGCATCACCGACATCATCCGGGATCGGGGGCGCCTCGTTCAAGCTGCCGAGTTTATACATCGCCCCCACAGCCTCCTCCTTACTCCACGGCCTGCGCCCAGCAAACATCTCAAGAACGACACAGCCTAAACTCCAGATATCGACTTTAGCGCTATACCCATCAGCCTGGGACCTCACCACCTCAGGCGCCATCCAGAATACCGAGCCTTGCATGTTATTCGACGCATCGTTGCCATAGATATTATCCGTCTTCTTCGAGATTCCAAAATCGCTAATCTTGCACGTCCCATCGAGGTCAAGCAGGATGTTATCGGCCTTAAGATCGCGATGCAAGATCCCCTCGCGATGGAGGTACGCGAGTCCCGACAGCGTCTGGCGCGTCAGCGAGCTAACGACAGGCTCCTCGAACTTTCCGTGCTTGCGCAGGCAGGACCCGACGCTGCCACCGGAGATGTATTCTAGGAAAATGCTAATAGAGGTTTCCTTGCGTTCGCATCCGAGGTACTGTACGATGTTGACGTGGTCGAGGTCTTTCATGGTGTCGATCTCGAGGTCGAGCGCAGCAACGAGCTCTTTCATCTTGTTCTTGTCGTTGCCGGCGGCCTTGGCGCTGACTTCGACTTGCTTCACGGCTAGAAAGTCGCCAGTCGTGGCGTTCATGCCGAGATAGACGCGGCCGTATGTACCCTTTCCGATGAGCTGGCCCTTGAACCAGCGGAAGGTGGCTTGTCGCTTGGGGATGGTGTCTTGTGGGATGCTGGGCATCACCATGCTACCCCGCTGGGGCTTGATCTGGACGATGTTCGCGCCGAACATCTTGGTGCTCTTGCGGCGCAGGATGGTAGACGGTGCCTGTCCGCCCTTCTGAGATGGCTGGGTGAATCGCTTGTTCGCCTCATGCGCACCTCTCGCAACATCACGGATGGACTTCATTCTGCCAAGTCCGCCGGATCGACCGACGTTCCTTTGCGCAACATTCTGAATGGATGGAGGCCGACGACTATCGAGTGTCTTTAGCGTAGATTCATCAGAGCCAAGCGTATCGCCGTTATTGTAATACGATTCCGGGCGGTCTTCAGGGATGGGTGGGGGTGCGTTTGTAGGCATGGTCAACTGTGGAGCACCAGAGCTTGTAGGAGACGACGGTGGGGATGGACCGTGCCCTTCTTCGAGGACAGGCTGGTCCAGATCGAGATTAGGGAAGAAGTCATCGAGGTGGTTAAACAGCGCTTCAGCGGGAGGTCTGCTTGCCCAGACATCTTCTCTCGCAAACGATCCCCGACGAAGAATCCTGCTCATATCTTCAGAACCTGCAGAAAATCCACCAGATGCTGCGGACCAGTTCTCGGACAAGGCAGAGCCTGGGGTGCGGCGTTGCGGCCGCTTCGCACTTCTCGAACTGGATGCTTCGTCTCGTAGTTCGGGATTCTTCCATTGTTCGGCTGTAACCCAAGCATCTTTGTCCCGTCTCCCGCTACGCGCACTACCAACATTGTCGTCGTTATCTGCCATGTGTTTTGGCGGAGGTTCGTATGTGTTCTCGCCAAAGCGAACTGTACTCTTCTTCCTAGTGACGACCGTCAAGGTAGGACGTTTGTCAGTATTCCGCTGCTCTGCCTCAGCAGCGCCTGAACTAGCATCGTTCGCATCACCCCCGGTAGCACGGCTGGGAAGGATCTGGAAGAGGCCATCGTCAGAGTCATCATCAGAACCATCGTCCTGTTGCGCCTGCTGGGGTCGCTCAAAGGAAACTTGAGCCTCAGTAAAGTCAACGTTGGGCCCGTAAGACTTGCGCTCTCCGGCCAGGCTCAAGCCTCCGCCAGGGGTACCAGCACTGCTTGGGCTAACATCTACTGGCGAAACCCCTCTGCGTAGCTCTTCTTGTCTGAATTTAGCAATAGCTGCACTTTCACCCTCCAGTGGTGCGCCACCATTCTCTTCTAGCTTGTAGTCGGGGACTACAAATGGCGTATCTCCCTTACCCCATGTCAAGCTGCCAGGTGTCCCACTCGATGGCCTTGGGCTGCTCCGACCTGACGCGGACGGCCCAAACTCAACCGTAGACATTGCTGATTTAGGTTTGTCGTCGGTTGTATTTGCGCCTGGACTTGGTTGGCTGACGTGGAGCAGATGATTGCCCATGCCAACAAGAGCTGCTCCAATGCCGCCACCGGGGGGTGCCTTTCTGTTTCGTCCAGTATCCTGAGGGAAGGTCTGAGTGCGTCCAGCTGACGTTGCAGGTCGGACGTCAACATTTACAGGCCCAATAAACCCAGCGGATTGGGCAGTCTTCTTGCTCAGTGAGTTTGCCTTGATCAATGTGGCTGACTCTCCAGGTGGAGGAGGCGGCTTTCTCTGCGGGTAGAGGTTGTCCACCTTCTTGTCTTCAAAGGGCGAGCCTCTTGGCTTGTCGAAGTCAACATTCCTAGTGCCCACAATGCCTGGGCTACGCTCTTGCGTTGGATCCTCCTCAAACGAGAATTCCTTGGTTGTCTTCTTCTTAGACTGGAAGGCGTGGTTCTTCTTCTCAGCTTCGGCTTTGCGGTTATGAGGTGGCGACGAGTTTGATCGGCGTCTTTCCCCATTCAACTGATCAAGTCCATCGTCATTATATTGGCGGCCATGATTTCCTGCTTCCTGTGGGAAGTTCGAACTCAGACCAGCAGAATCAGGCGGGCGGAGGTGCGTGGCTGACGCTGGCGGTGCGCGCAGGAGTATCTTTAATCCTCCATAGGCATCTGCTCTCATCTTTTTGTTGACAATCAGTTTACTGTCATCCAATGCCTCCTCATGGTCTATTTTCCCCAGCTCTGTCATGTACATTAGAGTATGCGCAATGTCCTGAATACCAAGCGTGTGGCATAAGATCAGTCGAATGTCATAAGCAGTGTCAGCATCAGTGATATCGCAGAGTCGATAGTTGAGCCCGTCCAAGGTTACAAGAACAAATAGTCTCCCAGCCGGGTTTGGACGCTTGCCACGGTACGTAACGTGTGGGTATTTATCATGTTCCACGGCAGAATAGCTCGATGCCTGTCTGTCAAGAGAGGTTTCGCTGGCTGCTGCTTTCGCGTTCTGGCCATATTGCGGGGCTCTAAAGCTAAGAGAGGGGCTTGTTGGAGAGTCAAAGTGGTGGTCGTCGGGCGAGGGAAGGAAGCCGTCATCCTTCGGCTTTGGTTTCTTTCGCAGATACTTGAGGAAGCTTTTCGATTCTTTGGCCGAAGTTGGTGCTTCGGATTTGTAAGAGCCAACTCCAAATTCCGACTCGAGCGGCGACGGGCGTGACACTTCCTGTCCATGGCGTCGCTGGCCAGCAGCAAACCCTGCTTCACCACCTGCTCCTGCCATTCCAGATCTGAAAGCCTGGCTAATCGCTGGAGAGATTCCCGACCCATATATTGCTGTGCTGGACGAAATGGAATCGGTGCTATTGCTAGCGCGGTGCCCAAGCCCAAATGTTGCACTATGCGGCGAAGCAGACAGCTTCCCTTGAAATGTGGGTACATGGGTCGCAAACGACAGCCCTGGGCTCCCGCTCTTTGGACTGCCTTCCGTGCGTAAGGCAGGTCCCATAAAATGCCCGCTTTCTGACATGTCAGCGCTCGCATTAGGGCTGTGTCTCCGAGAAGGGTCACTGCCATCAAGAGACTTCAACATATTCCGATGGCCACGACTATCGATCGGGCTATCGTTCGACTGGTAGGAAGAGCCGGTGTAGTTGGGAAGAGTTGTGCTTCGATTCTGAGAAGTGATGCGCTTCCCAACCCCAGGGCTCGGCACATTGAACGTGGACTGCTTATCAGGGCTCTCGTCTTCGGGGTTGGCTGTGCTGGGAGTTGTCACGTAGTTTTCCCGCGTCATGTTTGGAGAAGACCCTTGAGTGTGATCTGCACCAGCGTTGAAGGAATTGGTTGAGTTTGATTCTCGTCGGCCGTGCGAAGATCTCCCAGCAGGTTTTCCGGTGGTAATCTCGCGTATCAATTTGCGCATCCGTTTGCCCTCTTCTCGTTCCCGAGACTGGTCCCAGCCTGTCCCACTGGATGAGCATTGCTTTGCTAGCCGGGGGTAAACCTGGTGGTGCATCATACCGAAATTGGCACGCCCGCCGTGACCAGTACCCAGTTCAAGGAAAGTAGTGCCGTGCACTTCTAACGCCTTGAATGTCTCTTGCCAGTCCGCGGAAAAGTGGTTCTTAGCAAGCCACAATAAGACACGTTCCAACGGCCACTGAGCAGCAAGCTCAATTTGCGCCTGTGTCAGAGCCGGGGCACTGGCACTGTTCATGTTGCCAGGCTCGGCTGTTAAATCCCCTGATTGAGTTATAGGATTGCTTGGCGTTGCTGTTGTCGGTCTGGAGCCATACTCCTGGCCAGGCAAGTATGTGTTATTATGTCTGATTGCGGATGTTTGTGTCTGATACAGTCTCTCACGGTCGTTGTAGAAACTGCTTGGCCCTTCATCCATAGGTGTCGTTAGACCACTTTCTGTCGCAGTCCGGCTGGTAGAACGCGAGGATTCTGATACAGCAGAGAACTCTGAGCCGTCTGCACTGCCGAAACCAGGGATTCCGACGCCAACACCAAACGACGGCTCGTTCGCTTGTGGAATATAGGTTGCTGACATCTGAGTTTCATTTGCCTGTTGTGTCTGAAGTCTGGTCAGAGGTGCGGCCATGTTCATCGGATACTGTTGACTGGGATTGTATGTTTGGTATTGGTTATTGGCCGATGCTTGTAGTGGGGGCGGGCCTGGATATTGTCGTCCATCATACGCACGACCCCAGTGGTTCTGCCAGTTACCCTGCATAGGATGGGCACTTCCAGGAGGCGGGGGTGGTGGAGGCAGCATCATTCCGTTTGAGTGCTGTTGTGGCTGTCCTGGTCCAGGCCTGGGTGGTGGCGGCGGAAGCGTCATCATATGGGTTTGCTGGATGGGCGGTGATTGTAAGGGTGGTGGCGGCGGCGGGACATACCCTCCCGGCCGCTGCCCTGGTTGATACATTGGCATGTTCGGCCCTGCCCGCGTTGCTGGTCGATATGAGTTGCTGTTGTTCTGGATGGTATGAGGAGGAGGTGCTGTCTCGGCTGTAAGCGCCCGCGGTCGTCGTACTGTGCCGGGGGGGTAGATAGAGCTCGAGGCGCTGAGGCTGGGATATGGAGATCCAGAGCCGTGAGACGGTATGAGCAGTGAGCTCGGGCTGCTGGCAGCAGTATAATATGTAGGAACGTCGTTCAGAATAAGGTCGTTCGGGAATGCCCCTCCTTCATTCGTGGTGCGGGTCGCAGGTGAAGCGCTGCGGTTGATGTCCGAGTAATTCGAACGTATTGATGATGATCGTTGGCGGGAACTTGTCATCGCAATCCATTCATCGTCGGGGCCAGCAGTACCAGCCTTTCCAGCCTTTGTAGTTCAGACAGCAATATCCTGAACGGCTGCTGGCATAGCACGATGCGGGTGGCGGCCGCGTCAATATTTGACGGCGCTGTTTGGAATTCGAGCAGTGGCGTTTCGAGCTGCATGCGCCCTTTATCGCGTCGGCGAGCAGAGTTGCGTTTCAAGAAGATGATGTTTGGTTTGAATCGACTATGCGATCCTAATTCTTCGATGTGACCCTTCAGGTCTCGATTCCTTTGACAGCGATGTTGTTGTTCCCCGTTTACAGAACTGGTGAAGCCTCGCTACACGAGCGTACTTTGGGTAGCCACTCAGCTTCTGGGATACCCATGGTTTCTAGACCGTTAGGCGCTTTGACCCTTAAAAAGGTGCACACGGGAGTTTCCGTTCGCCCTAAGAAACGAGGTACAGGGCCTTAACTAAAATAAAAAATGATTTTTGTCCCCTAAATATGATATTTTATTTGTGTTAAATGCTAAAATTTAATTTTAAATGATGAATTATTTGCCCATTATTTAGTATTCATGTTTATATATAACGCGCCGTTGTTGCACAGCAGTTTACTTGAGAGTAGGTGGTTTTGACCGCGATAAAGTGCGTAGTTTTTGATATTTTTTGCTGGCTACTCACATATAAAACACATCCCATGAGCCACCGGCCAGCCACAGAAACCTAACTTCTATCACACGTCCTAAGACATTAAGATTCAAGCATTTTCATGTTTGTCTGATATGTAAGGAAAGACCTGCAGTATCAGCCACTGGCTGGTGCTTCGTAGTCAAGACCCCTGTATTATGACGGATTTAGGTAGTTTCTTGTAGGATGAGCCAACGAGCCAACTGCCGGTCGATGACTTCATCGATAACCACCAAGGTGGGGTGGCACAGTATGGATTTACGGAGATGCAGATGTATTACATCATAACTTGCCAAAATTCTTCAATTCTTTCAATTCTTCTTTCCACACATTATCCGGAATCATAGTTGAAACAAACTCTCTTTGTCTCCAGTGAAATAAATCCTAAGACAAAGCCAAACTATTCTCAAGCAACTTCCCATAACAGTCAACCATGTCTTCGAAACCCGAGGATATCCGGACGGCGGACCTGCACATACCCGTCGACATTGCAGAGTATCTATTTACTCGCCTTAAGCAGATGGGCTGTGATTCAATTCATGGAGTTCCAGGAGATTTCAATTTAGTCGCATTGGACTATGTTCCAAAGGTTGGTCTCAAATGGGCCGGGAACTGCAACGAGCTTAATGCTGGTACGTGTTGTATATCTTCCCCAACTCATTCTACAAATACTAATAGATCATGTTACAGCATATGCAGCTGACGGGTATGCGCGTGTAAAGGGAATCGCCGCCATCGTCACAACATTCGGAGTCGGAGAGCTCTCGGCGATAAACGGAATAGCTGGATCGTACTCTGAGCAAGTCCCAGTTGTGCACATCGTCGGGACCCCTTCGACAGTGTCCCAGAAAAACGGGATGCTCTTGCATCATACCCTCGGCAATGGGGACTTCAACGTTTTCTCCAATATGAGCAAGGAGATCTCCTGTGCCATAGCCAAATTAACCCACGCCGATGATGCCGCATCGCTCATTGATAACGCTTTGAGGGAATGTTGGGTGCAGAGCCGACCTGTTTACATCGCACTCCCGACGGATATGGTGGAAAAGAAGGTCGAAGGCAAGAGGTTGCAGACGCCAATCAATCTGTCATTCCCGGAAAATGACCCTGAGAAGGAGAAATACGTGCTTGATGTAATCTTCAAATACCTCTACGCCGCCAAGGATCCAATTATATTGGTCGACTCCTGCGCAATCCGCCACAGGGTGCTGAAGGAAACGCACGAATTCATCGAGAAGAGCGGTTTGCCCGTGTTCGTGGCACCCATGGGGAAGAGTGCTATCAATGAAAGCCACCCCAACTACGGCGGTGTGTATGCAGGCGATGGGAGCTTGCCAGAAGTTAAAAAGCGCGTAGAGGCTGCCGACTTGGTCTTGAATATTGGCGCTATTAAGAGCGACTTTAACACAGGTAAGTTGCCAATAAATATCACCTACACGAGCCCTTCAAACTGACTGTCCACAGGTGGCTTCTCGTACAAGACATCACAGCTGAACACGATTGATCTCCACAGCACATTCACTAAAGTCCGCTACTCCGAATATCCCGGAGTGAGCATGAGAGGTCTCCTGCGGAATCTCGCCAAGGGTATCGACACCACAAAGCTTACCAGAAGCGGAATCCCAGTCCCTGTGCCGAATAACAGAGTCGCCGAGAATAGCGGCAGATCCGAGATCATCACACAGGCAATGCTATGGCCTACCGTTGGAGAATTCTTCGAGGAAAACGATATCGTCGTGACGGAGACTGGGACTTCTAACTTTGGTATCTGGGAGACGAAGTTCCCTCCAGGCGTCACAGCACTGAGCCAGGTGCTTTGGGGTAGCATCGGGTGGTCGGTTGGTGCTTGCCAGGGAGCAGCTCTTGCTGCTGTAGATGCAGGTGGGAAGAGGAGAACGATCCTATTTGTTGGCGACGGCAGTTTCCAGCTCACTGCCCAAGAAGTGAGCACCATGCTCCGACTAGATCTGAAGCCAATCATCTTCATCCTTTGCAACGATGGGTACACCATCGAGCGGTTCATTCATGGAATGGATGCCGAGTACAACGACATCGCAACCTGGAAGCACAAGAACCTTATTGACGCCTTCGGTGGTGCTGCGAAGGGAGCGAGGACGTACCAGGTTAGGACTCAGAACCAGGTGAGGGAACTGTTTGATGCCAAGGAGTTCAAGTCTGCGAATGTTTTGCAGCTAGTGGAGGTCTTTATCCCGAAGGAAGATGCTCCAGGGGCTCTCAAGATGACAGCGGAGGCCAGCGCGAAAACGAACGCGAGCTAGGTTTGAAGATATGGTATTGATGGTCGGAAGTAGCCTGTAACGTAAAATAAAAGTGACCTTAAGAAGGATAGCTAATTGATACTTGAGTTATGAAATATATACAGAATATGGGATAAGTTGTTGGAAAATAATTGAGTTAAATGAATAAGTTATTCAACAAACAAACACGATAATATTAAGTATGCCTATTATTTCGTATTTAAAGGGAAAACCAGTATTAAAACCATCGAGATTCAATTATCATATATAAACTAAACGTAGAGAAGAATAAATATGTCGCAAATGACAAGGTAAAGGGTGGTTATTAAAATATTTCGCTCCTCTCAATCCGACATTGAGCGACGACGTCGTCACAAAAAATTTCGCTTGTTTATATATTCCAAAAGCGTGATGGGCGGAACACCTGACTTCCACCGACATCACCACATTTTGACAATCACAAAATGGCCGACACGAATAAGCGGAAGTCAGGCCCGGGAGATAGCAGAGATGATAAGCAAGGCAAGAGAAGCAAGGTATGTGCTCTGATTTTCGTTCGTTGTCTAGTTCTCGTTGGTTGGCAATTTGGGCGGCGTTTGGTCAGTGTTTGGTCAATTGGACGACGATGCACGTCGCCCAAGTCGAACCGCGTCAGGATAATATGCCATTGTAGTTCGATGTTATGTCTATCTCTGCGGGATTCGGCGCTGTATCCCGTGCCACGGCACACTATCTCATGAGTATACTGACATGATCGCAGGGCGGGTCGGGTGGAAAATGGCAAACGCCACACCAAAAGAGCAAAGCTAGCACTCCACGGGGCGGTGGGAAGATTGAGCCTGGCGATGCGGGGATCTGGGCTACCTGCATGAAAAGCAAAGAAGGGAAGGCTACGGAGGAATTGAAGAGCCTCTTTGAACATGTAAAGTCACGCGGCACAAATTGGCCCTGGCATAGCTGACCATCTATCTAGTCTGCCGAGAAGTTCTACAATATCGCACCTGTGAATGAAGATGAGGATGAAGATGGGGACATCGAGGCCTCCATTCGGAAAGAGATCAGCGGCATGGCGGCGACGAAGGATGCACCAAAAATGTTCCAGCCCGTCTTCCTGGATGTGCAGTGTGTGCTGTTCTTCAAGATACAGCCCGCAATTGAGCCCGTCGACTTTGTGCATCGGATATGTGAGGAGGCGGCGAGCAACCCCACTGGTAGGAAGCACAGGTTCCTGAACAGGTTGACGCCAATGACACGTATGGGCCGAGCGACGCAGACCGACCTGGAGGGACTGGCTAGGGAGGTCTTACAGAAACATTTCCGGCTAGTGGATGGAGACGGAACGGAAGGGAAAGCGGGCGAGAGTGATGCCCAAGATTTCTGCTCGGTAAGTTTTTTTGATTCAGCTTTCGTGGTCCTAGACATGTGTGTTGGAGTGGCTTCTTCGAGGCAATCATGGTCAAATTCGGAGTTTATAGCGATGGATGCAGGCACACGTGCTCAAATCATATGCACCTTGAGAGAGAGATCTATTCTGACACATCACAGTATGCGATCCGACCAACAATCCGCAACCACAGCCTCTTAAAGCGTGATGTTGTGATTAACACTATCGCAAATCTCATCGATAAGTCCCACAAAGTCTCGCTCACTAACCCAGACAAGGTTATATTGGTCGAACTATACCAAGTAAGTGCCTCCTCCACTGCCGGCATACCAGTCACTTGCCGCAGATCTCGGGTCTAGCTTCGCGCACTCCGTTTGGCAGCTCGGTTACACGATGTGAGAGCTACGCGATGCGATGTCCTCAGGGTCCATACCGTAGCTCCGCAGCTGTATGCATGCGATGATTTGACCTCGGCATTCCTACCAGTTTAGAGGGATCAGCTACATAACTGACTTTTGAATTACAGAACGTTTGTGGTATAAGTGTTGTGGGAAGCGATTGGGAGACACTCAAGCGGTACAACCTCAATGAAATCTACTTGCCCACTCCCAAACCAGGGCCGGCGGCACCTGTGACAGAGGGGGTTCCTGCAGCGGCACTTTCGGCGCCAGATCTGGCAACGAAAGACGAGACGCACGTGTCCGATGAAAACACTGTTGCAGAGCTGACGGCGGCGGCACCGTAGGAAGCAATACCCCTCTAGCTATATTGACCCCGCACTCATGCATACAATGGAGCAGTATATAGCTGAAATGCACCCCTCACATACTTCTCAAATCCACAGTGAAATCCAAATCAAACCCCGCAAGCGATTGCGATAGCGATTCGAGCCCGTGCTGCTCCCGCTGCCGCGGGCAGCCGGTGTCGAACCCTGCTCGCCTATTGCCCTCAGCGCACCTAGGCCACGAAAATAGGTCTGTTTCAAGATGCAGTCTTCTATTTCCATGCCCAAAACATTTACTGCTTCGGTCCGTCGGCAACTAAAGTAGCACCCTCAGTTGCTGCAGGCTAAGGGTGCAGACCCCGACGCGCGCCGATCGCTTTAGATTGTCGCACCCCAGCAGCTGGGCCATATTTGGTGTGCAATGCGAGGGGTTAAGAATCCTACGTCTTCGTCTAAGCAAGGCTACGCACTGTAGCGCATCTGATAATTCCCGTTACGGTCAAGGTGCGAGGGGCCATGATGCACTGTCAGTTTCGCCATAGCCGTTTGAGACTCGATATGCAGTTTCGGGAACTAGATGTGTGTACGATTCTGTGCCTACTCGCGTAAGTACGCGTACGCGAGTTTGTTAAATCATCTTTACTGGCGGTGAGCACGTTGATTGCGGACCAGACACCGAAGATAAAAATCTGATATTCAGGTCCATCCAAAGTTTATCCATTCGCTTATAATCCCCGAATCGAACGGCGACCGGGAAGTGTCAACCGAGCTAACCGCTTCGCGGCAATTTTGACGAGGCTATGTAACGTGTGATGAGCTTATATGAACGGAGCTTCGTCCCCAGCTTTCTCTCTGGGAGCTGTTTCGGGTGAACATTCCTCTTTCTGGGTAGATTAATTCGCAAGTTCTCCCGTTAATTTCTCGCTTTTTTCGGTGAGCTTCTACAAGCCGTGACTGGATGGGGCGTTCTTTTTTTCGTCTGGTAAGGGGTTATCGTCGGCATCCCATACCGATCAACTGAGTGAGAGTGGGAAGAGGCTTTCAGCCACTGTCATGGAGCCTAGTGATGCGCCGGAGGTAAGTCCGGATGTAGCATATACGGGTTGTCAGCCTGTATTTTCTGTGCCGCCACCAAGCTACCAGCCGAGCCGAAGGGTGGAGTAATTCCATGATGGGATGGAAAATGCTGCTGAGGTCAGAAGCTGAACGCAGCGCCATACGGACAAAAGAGCGCGTTGGAAGCAACAGAAACGTGCTTCTAGAATACATTCGCTTATCTTTAGACGTCCCATGCTTGGTTCTTCGCTATTCCCGGGCGTCTGATATGGAAGAAAGGACTCAACAGGGCTCATTATCCCCGTCATCTCTCCCGTCCAATCCCAATTGCCATATTCAGCCTTCTTCGCTAACTGACACGGCGGCCAAGCAATTCGTCTTGTTTCAAGAGGCGGGCGATGTGAACTTAACTAGTCTCCGCTAGTTAGGCTAGTTAGCTCCGGCCTTGGGTCAACATCGCACCACCCCTCGGGTCGGATATACTCCACAAAGAGAAATTTCGCGTCTTGGAACCTCAACCACAACCGTGGGCGTATGAGAATGGAAGAGTCAGGCTAACGAGTAACGCATCTGCCGTTGCTGAAATGACCCTCGCTTGTAGTGATGGGTTTCTGGATTGATCATCGTGCAGGATTTGCCCGGTGAATGAGACATAAGCACGGAATTATATTTGAGATAATCCAGAGTTGCATCGCTGACTACTGCCTCACAAATTACTACTAGCCCCTCCAGCTGCCTCGAGCCTCACGACTTCGCGTTTTCTATATCTTGGATTTCTTAAAATCGAAGCAACTTTGGATAGAAAGTGTAGCGGAATTTCACATGTGCTTCTATCTCTTTCTCAACTCCAGAACTTCCCTAGTACGAGCTAACTATTGCACTCGCTGGGTGCAAAAGAAGCATATGAAAGTGGATATTCGTTTTTAGACAGTTCCCCCCACTACCCGCTTTCTCAGATCCTCCACTGCCTCCTCCACCTTCGCTAATCCTTAGGTCATGAGGTACGAGTGGGTAGGCAAATTAGGAAAAATAAGCCCTTACCAGACTGAAGCACACCCAGGCCCAAATGGCGTTCATGGCTGGATGGGCCCAAACCCACGAATAGGACAGCACGGCGAGCGAGACCATGACACGCTGCCGAGGAAATCCCATATTCATTCTCCCGCGACGGGATCTGATTCTCCCTAAAACGAGTATAAGCGAGGTGAACTCTCCTTATGTAGCTTGCTCCCACTTATAGCTGAGCTCACATTACTGTTGTGATAATGTGCGTATCATCTCACTGCATATCCGCGTTTCCCCAGCCTGCCTTCAACATCGTAAAGTAGGGTTTCTATTCGTCTACCCAGCAAAACTCCGGGGCTTTTGCGGAAATTCGTCTAAGGGACCCTTTCTCATCTGGATCAAACGCTCTCCGCTTGCTGCCGCGTGGACGATCTCGGGGCATGTTTGGCGTACCTGCTCGTACTTTCGTCTCGAATCTCCCGAAAGAGCGAAGAGCGCCGGGGGCCCGATGATACAGCCACATTTGAAGCGCTTTCTTATTTAGTAGGATTTGCAGTGGCTCTTCGCTTGATGGCACCATTTGGGATTCAGCGTCTCCGCTGATACCCCTCACGCATCTGATACCGGCGAAGTGGCCGTGGGCCCGGTCGGAGTCAGGGAGAGAGATATTACTCTCATGTTTGGCTGAAGCTGCCCTTGTCAACACAACCCTTAAACTATTCACCCCTACGTTGTTATTCTCCGTATAATATGGAGTCTCCATGCTATCATGCTGATACTGGTTTGTATACCGTCAAATACTGTGCTCGCGCATCAAGGTCGAGTTTCTTGCCGACATATTCTTCAAAAGCCGGTTCTCAACTATCAGCGATGTATACGCTGCCGATACTCCGCCTCAAAGGCGTTGTAGGGCAAATTGTACCTGATGCTACCCTCGAGTCCGTCCATGAGATCCCGTCAACACATATTACTCGCCTTTATACCCTGAATATATCTGGTTCTCGGCAGCTTCTTCTTTCGCTTCAACCGTCTTTAGCAGTGCGTATGCTTCGAAATGAGCAGGCACTGATGCTATGTGAGGCAAACTTAATACAGTACTTGAGCAAAACGCCAACTGGCACTGCCATAAAATCACAACCCGAAGAGGAAGGCTCAAATGGTTCATTCTTGGCTTCGTTGATACCTAAGATGCTAAAACATTCTTCCAACACCAAAGAGATGGGCTACCCGTATACCATCTTTGAGCAAGTATCAGGATCGTCATTATCGTCCCAATCCATCTACCTCACAGTGCCAGAACGGCGTCACGTCGACAACCAAATCGGAAAGTTGGTGAGGGACTTGGCGTTAATAACATCGCCGACAGGTACCTTCGGCCCCGTGTTTAAAGTATGCGGGGGTTCCTCCACGCAGGGTGCATCTTCTGGTGCGGGCGCCGGAGGAGCAGAGACGTGGTCCCTTGCTTTCGACGCACTCGCAGAAAGCATTCTTCGAGATGGAGAGGATATGTCGGTGTTGCTGCCATACGAAATTATTCGACGACAATTCTCTCGACTGTCTTGGCGACTCAACGCAGTGACGATAGCAAGGTTAACACTACCCGATGCGGGAGACGACGCGGTTGTTTTGGTAGAAACGAGGTTGGAAGAAGGGCCGCTGTCGCCGGAGGACTCGGTGCGAGTCACTGGGCTACGACACTGGAGTCGGGGCGTCTTTGGCGATCCGCTGATGTCGAGTTGCTTTGAAAACCCGAGCGAGGGGTTCTCGGCTGGGTGGAAAGGGGAGGCCGACGAAGATCTAATAGAAGACCTAGAAGGCGCCAACACACGGATGATGTTATATCGATGCTACAGAGCCATCATAGATATTGTGATCGAATACTACCGCCCACGAAACGAAAGCAGCAGATTCGAAATGGATGCAAGGAAGAGGTTGACTGGTGTACTCACGCAGTTGGAAACAGTCGACATGGAAGGCAACCAGACACCGAAAAGAAATAGGACAGAGTCTATGGCGGCTGCTGGTATGACTATGGTGAAGAAACTCAAGATGGAGAGCGACGAGGAGTAACATATTGGTTATTGAGAAGAGGCGTTTTGGTGGCGGAGGCAACATACCCATAAAAGCTAGAGGGGGCGTACATAGATTGGATCATATTTGGAATTGACTACTTATCGCTACTGGCCAGTGAATCGTCTTCATCACGAGGAAGTTTCATCCCCATCATACCCATGATATTGCCGCCGGGCCCAGCCATCCCAGCCTGGCTCTTGAAACTCTCCAGCAGATTCTTGGCCAGATTGAAGTCGATGTCGACTTCTTCATCGCTGTCATCCTCCCAATCCTGTTTTCCGAGTAGGTCTTTGCCTTTCGACCCCCCTGAAGCTTCACCTTGCAGAGCTGCAGCTTCCCTTGGTTTATAATCGAGTTCCAGTGCACCAGCTTCCCGCAGCTCGGCGCCAATTCTCTCCATGACCTTCGTAATCTCTTCTGCCTCGTCCTCCTCTTCTTCATCATCGGAGTCGAAATCATCCTTGATATTTGACTGCCGTGATTTTCCTTTTGTCTCTTCTAGATCAGGAGCAGGTACCCCCATCATCTCCCTCATCATTCTTGCGAACTCTTTAGGATCAAAAGAAACATCCTCATCTCCATCCTCGTTTTCGTTTTCGTCTTCGTCTTCGTCGGTATCATCTTCATCGTCGTCGTCAAAATCCATGTCATCCATCTCGGCCCCATCGACTCCTGCATTATCGTCGTTCAAAAATGACTCGAACCGCCTCACCATCTTCTTCAAGTCCTCCTGAGTTTTAGCGTCCCCAAACCCAGAGGGTGCACTTGGCCCGGCGGATCCCTCAGGTACAGTGCCGCTTCTATCACCTTTATTGCCCTGCAATTCCTTCTCGAAATCCTCAAAATTTATGTCCAACCAACTTTCATCATCCTCTTTCATGCTGTGTGCCCAGCCTTTGATCTCGGCATCCGTTGGTAACTCTTCTCCTTGTGAAAGATCGTCTATCAATATTTGCATTTCGCGAACAGAGCGGTGGTCGCGTTTAATGCTATCAGTAACCAACATTTCGAACCCAGAGGTAATCTTCATCCCTGTTTCTAACCTTGGCAAGTCCGCCGATTTTGTTGGATCAGGTTTGGCTTTTGTTTCGACCTCTGAGAATACTGGCTTCCATGCTCGTGGAACTTCAAATTGCTGTGACTTCAGCTGAGCATATAGTACCTTCGTAAACTTTACGCTCACTGTTACCAGATCGTCTGGTGGAAAGACCAGGCCCGAAGATGGACCATCGAGGGGTTTTAGGCCTATGGGGTCTCTCAAATAGAACGCCTCGACTGCGGGTGCAACAGCCGCGGGGCCATTGTGGATGATGAAGGCTAGTTTCCGAGGTATCCGCGTGAGCGCGGAGTGCATCGAGTTAGAGATTTGAGCAGGGTAATTCCGTAAACGGAAAAAAGCTTCTGTTTCCACGGGAGGCGAGTTTATAATAACATTTGGCGAGTCCTTTATTACGTCAAGAGCCTCTGGAAGTGTCAGAGGCCGCGAGACGGGGTTAGTTTTGGCGTTGGTGGACGCTGTGGTGGCGGCTGCGAGAGGAATGATCCGTAATTTTTGGTTATTAATCCACACCTGGAGATGGATTAGAATGGTTCCTAAGACCGAAGTAAAACATCACATACCCTATTATCTGCAATCTCTGGATTGAGCCAACGAGGAAGCGCGTTTGCAGCTTCGATGAGTAGGAATTCTCCATCCGTGTCAACTACTTTGACCCATAGGTCTGAAAACTGTTTGGTGAGTTCGCGGAGAATATATACAATCAGCCACTCATCCTCGACCGAATCCCCATAATTTGTTAGACCGCGAAGGTGCATTAATCCTTGGAAAGTTAGCCACTGTTGGAGGGGTAACCATTAAACAAGTTTCTCACCAGACGATTGCTCCAGCTTCAAGTTAAAGTCATCTCGTTGCCATATATAATCTTTCAATAGAGCTCCTGTCAGCTTCGTTGCCTCCTTTCGGACAAGTTCGAGGCGAGCAAGTACTTCTTTTTGCGCCAGTGATTTGTTGATGATGAAAAGAGTATATTCCACAGAATCATCCGGAAGTCTTTTTGGAAAGCCATCAAAGCCTTCCCCGAACCATTTCAAATCATCTTTCTGGCCCTCCATGGCTTAATCAGATGAACAGGCTTGCCTGCCTGTAATAGTTTGTAGGTGAGGCGAAATGGAGTTGTCGTCATGTGAAATAAATCACAATAAACGGATGGGGATGCCCCACAATTGTGACGGAGAATTTAAGGTTCGGCCGGGGCATCTGCATAACTGCCTGAGGCTGCCACGTGGTGATGTGGATGTAAACAAAGACGCGAACCTGCAACTACTCGAAGTCGCGATTTCTACCAACTTTTAAGAATACTAACCCCACGACTCAGTATTTACGAACTGTGACCGGCGTTCATGGCTACAGCATTTGGCTAATTACATTTCCATATCAACGACCGCATTGCTATATTTTACTGTTAACGGGGCTCTCTGAGCTTCTTAATTCCCCACCATGGTACAGCCGGGTATTGGGCTCGACACGCCTCGAACAGCTATTGGAGATGCGACATACCTCAACAACCCCGATTTCGACATATCTGAAGAACAATCATTTCAGTCGCCTTCGAAAGATAACAATAACCTCGTCCAGCAATTACAAAACGGCCGCCGAGGCATCAACCTAAAGACTCCACGGAGTCGCGCGCCCTTTGGAGACAGGCGCAACACAAATAATAACGGCTTCGGAGGAGAGTTCACTCCTTTACTGAAAAGCGCCACAAGGAACAATGCCCTGAAGTTGGGCAAGGAAAATGGCGTTCCAAGAACCCCAGCGTTCCTCAGGCCTGGTGGCTTGGACAACATCGCGGAGGACTTAAGCCCAGTGCCGAACATGGACTCGACGTACGCCGACTCATATGCCAGTGGCACACCTATTCCCCAGATCGACAGCAGCAGCCTAGCATCGACGCCGTTGGCCATGTTACCGCGGCGGGCCGAAGGAGCGAATGTACTCCAAGACGGCAACCAACTATCATTGCGCGAGCAAGAGAACGTGATCGATAAAATCGAGAAGGAGAACTTCGGATTGAAACTAAAGATTCATTTCCTGGAAGAGGCACTGCGGAAGGCAGGGCCAGGCTTCAGCGAGATGGCACTGAAGGAAAACACGGATCTCAAAGTGGACAAGGTCACCATGCAAAAGGAATTGCACCGTTATAGGAAAACATTGACTACGGCAGAGCGCGACCTTGAGTCTTATCGGCAGCAAATCCTGGACATGCAAGAGAAGATGAAGCGGAGGCACGCCGATGAAGGCGCACAAGAAGAGCTAGATCTTCTCCGCCAAGCTCTCCACGACAAGGAAATTGAAGTGCAGGATTTACAACAAAAGCTCGAAAACTCAGCAGATCAAAACGAAGACGCCCAAAAGTTACGGGATTCGGTCACCGACTTGGAACACGATGTTCGCGAGAAGGAACGCATGATAGATGAGCGAGATGATCAGATTGACGACCTGAAGGCTCAAGTCAATGAGCGCGACGACGAAGTCGTGGAGCTGGAAGAGAAGGTCAAGGCAGCGAAGCGCAGAGAGATTGAGCTGGAGGAGAAGGGACAATGGAACGACGAGCTTGAAGAGGCCAAGGAAACCATTTCAGACCTTGAACAAGACATTAAGCGGCTCCAAATCGAGCTTGACGATGTCAAGGACAACCGCGAAGAATTGGCCTCTGAAAAGGAACGCGCTATGGCAGACCTGGAGGAGCTTCAGGATGAATTGGCAAACAAGTCTATCACAACAAAGGGGCTTAGCCGCCAAATCGAAGAGAAGGCCAACCGCTTGCAGGACGACTTGGAAGACCTTCGCGAAAAGCATGAGTCGCTGGAGCAGGAGCACCAATCAAAGATCCAAGAGGCGGATAGGCTTCAACAGAGAATCACAGATCTTGATCAGAGCGGAAGTGCCAGAGAAATTAAGCTCCGGGAAGAGTTGGATTCGGCCGTCAAGGATAGAGACCATGCGGAAAACCAACAGCATGCGCTTGAAGCCCAGCTGAAATCTATCCAAACTGAGCTACAACACACTACGGATCAAAAAGATCTCCTCCAGGTCCGCCACGATGCACTGACTGCCGAATCCGCTCAGCTCCAAACGGAGCTGTCCCGAGCGAAGGCTAAAATCGAAAATCTTGAAGAGGATCTACAGAGGGAGAAGTCGTTGTCCCTACAAAACGAGCGCGAAGTCAGAGAACAATACAAATCGGAGATCGACCGTCTGCATGACGAGATTGAAGATCTTCGTGCTGATGTTCGAGAGAAAGAGCGTTTGTACGATGACGATAACGACAAGTGGGAGAGCGAGCGCCGCACCCTTGAATCGCAGCGCGATATGGCAGAGGAACAAGCTGATGGCCTGAAGCTTACAATCGAGAAGCTGCAGAAGGTTGAGGGTACTCTTTCTGGCAAGGAATCGAAACTGCAAGAGGCCGTTGCTCTTGAGAAGGAGAGGCATCTACGTGAAGAGGCTCTCCTGACGAAGCAAATCGATGAGTTGACCTCGGATCTGCAGCTTCGCCAAAACAGCTTGGACGAGACTCGATCGGAGCTCTCTAACGTGAGAGAGGAGTTGCGACTCAGCCAACGTGAGCACAAGTCTCTTTCTGAGAAGATTGAAGCTCTTGAGGACGAAATTGAAGTTCTTCAAACGTCTCTGGACGAAGAGAATGACCGGGCGCAGGTTAATCTGGAGACTGCCAAACACGAGTCGGACGCCCTTCAACAGCAACTAGACCAGCTGAAGCAAGATGTCCGAAACGTCGAGGCCAAGTCAAACTCAGCCTCGATCCTAGAGGGAAGCCCGTCTTTCAAGGCTCTTGAAACAAAGCTCGCTCAGACCACCAAGAGTGAACAGGCCTTACAAGACCAGCTTGCCAACATCAATCTCGAGATGCACTCTCTCCGCAACCACTCCAACGAGGTAGAAGCAGAGCGAGACGAGATCAAGAGCCAACTGCGTGATCTGAAATCGCAAGACGACACCTTCCGCGCAGACCAAGAGAAGATCGAGCTCCGCACCGCCAAAATGAAGCTCGACGTCGAAGTCCGCCGCCTCCGAGACGAGACTCGAGTTCTCGCCGAGCAAAAGGCCATGATCGAGGTCGAACTCCAAAGCGAGCGCGACCACGCCGACGCCGACCACGCCAACTTCCAACAGCGAGAGACCGAGTACATCCAGCGCGAATCCGCGACCAAGGAAACCATCCGGACCCTGAAACGCCAAATCAGCGAACTCGAGCGCCAATCACATAACCTCGAACTCTCCATCCTCCAAACCTCCTCCCCGCACTCCTCCGTCAATGGCTCCGTCCACAAGAGCGAAGTCCTCGAAGTCCGCTCCCAGCTCGCCACCGCACACCAAACCCTCAAAGACCTCCGCGCACAACTCAAAGACACCGAACGCGACGCAGCCAAGAAACTAACCTCCGCGCACCTAAACCACCAATCCCAAGCTGCTGAATGGGATTCCGCGCGCTTCACCCTCGAGCGCGACCTCAGCTCCGCGCTCTCCGCCAAATCAGCCCTGGAAGCCCAGGCCACGGCCGCGGAATCCACTGCTGCGCGCTTGAAAGCTAAGATTGCGAGACTGGAACAGGAGTTACACGCTGAGCGCACGACGGCGGAGGGGGATCGCACGATGGCTCTTGAGAGACACGATTTACATGAGATGCTGAGGGAGACGCAGGTGCAGGCCGATAAACTCGAACTCGCCGTGCAAACTCGCGATGCGTCGCTCGCGGCGCTGACTACGACTGAGTCCTCGCTGCGAGCGCAGTTGAAGAGGATTCGTGAGGAACGTACGGCGCAGAAGGAGCGTGCTACTCGCGCTATGAGCGAGCTTGAGGTGTTGGAGCGAGAGTTTAAGGGGGCGAAGAGAGGGTGGGAAGCAGAGAGACAGGGGTTGACTAGGGGAGTTAGGTTTGCGAATTCATCGTCTGTGCTGGAGGGGGGTGCGGAGGCGGAGGTGAGGCATGGGAAGGAGCTAAGGGGGTTGGCGATGCAGATTGAATGGCTTAGGGCGAGGTGTAGGCGCGAGGAGGGGTTGAGGGCTGATGCGGCGTATGCGAAGAGGTTTATGCTTTTGCAGGTTGAGTTGTTTGGGGCTTGGTATGTTTATTTTCTTTTCTTATTTTCTTCTCCCCTTTTCACTTTACTCTTCCCCCACCCCCCCAACTTCCCTTGTCCTATATCCTCGAATACCCGGGGTGGAGAGCACGGCTAACAATCAAACAGCAACAAAGCAGACCTCCAAATCCTCGCCCAAATGGGCATAACACCCGACCGCACCACCCTCCCTCCCCGCCCCTCCCTCCGTCGCGTCGGATGGATGGTCATCGCCTGTGTGCGCATGAAGAGGGGCGCAGAGGCGTGGGCGAAGAGTAGGAAGGTGCATGAGAGGATTGTGGGGAAGTTTGAGGGGATGAGGAGGGCGAGTGTGGGGCCCGTGGTGAGCGGTGTGGGGAGGACGGAGAGGGGGGGAGAGAGGGTTGACAGGGGGGGGAAGGAGAAGAGGAGGAGGAGTGATGGACCGGCTTCTCCGGCTGGGGGGGGGAAGAGGGAGTCGAGGAGGGTTAGTGAGTTGAGACGGGAGTGGTAGGGATGCATGCATGGGATGTTGGAGTGGCGTATGGTTTGTGGGAGGTGTTTTATATTGTACTGTCCTGTTTGATGTCTGTATGGCTAGCTGGCGTTTGGATGGATGGAGGGAGGGATGGGTGGGTGGCATACCAATTAGCATGGGGGTTATGAAGTCGATTTGCTCATTTTGCTCGGTGCTGTGTTTTATCATCGTCGGCTTTTCCATGACCTCCTCTGGTGATTAACCTACGATACGCCCGCTCGCTATCCATATCACAACGGCACGCTTCAGAAAAGATGCAGTAAGTAAAGTACTAGTAATGTCCTCGATTCCATCTACGCTACCAACAGACACCACGCTGCACGGCGCTAGCTATACTGTACGAGTAGAAAACCCAGGCATCACAACACAACACATCGCAACGCAGCGCATCTAAAGCCAACGAGAAAAAGCAGCGCGCAAACGCCGGCCCTTCCTTCCCTATCCATTCCGATTCCAGTCCATCCTGAAGACCTTGAGACGTAGAGTCCGTATGATTTTTGAGTATCAAGAGTTGTCATATGGAGATGACCTGTGCTTCGTCCTATCCCCACACACCCACCATCGTTCTTGGCGCAGTGGCAGTGGATAATCCGTGAGAGGAATTTACATGACGAAGAGGAGGTTTGTGTCTATCGCACCATTAGCACACGCCCAACAAAAGCCGATAACCAAAAAGGGTTAGGTTAGGGGAGGACATACTCAAAGGATGACTACAGCTCAACTGCGGCTTCTGCGTATACTTCGTCGCCAGTTCATCCCTAATACTATTAAGCAGCTGCACATAGCTCTGCTGCGGATTCTTCTTCATCGCCGTAATAAACGCCCAGCTCATCGCCCCCGTCGCCTGCGACGCAATCGACGCATCCGCACTCGTCTGATCATCCTTGCTCCCCGACCACATCACCACGTCCGCAGGCGACGTCTTCGTCGCCACAGTGCGGTTATACGCTTCATCCCCACTCGTGGCTTTCTTAAGGAAACCCATAACGTTGCTAGCCACGCCGCCCATGTCGCCGCGGGAGTACGACGAGATAACAGAAAGCAGACCTTGTCCGGCTTCCTTGGCGAGGTTGGGCTCCTTGAGGATGCCTTGGGTGGAGTAGATGTAGGGGAGGTCCAGGGCGGTGCCGGAGTGGCAGGAGTCGAAGATTGCGGTGAGGCGGACGCCGGGGCTGAGGGGGGTTACCATGATGCGGTGCATTTCGTCGTCGACGATGTGGCCGACTTGGCGGAAGTCGACGGGGTAGATGACCTCGTCGTAGCCGTCGGGTTCGTCGCCGTCGAGGTCTTTGGTTTGGCCTCCGTGTCCTGCAGATATCCCATTAGCACGCAGTTCCACCAGACGAGTAAAGTAAGGAAGGCAGGGCGGGGTAATCCCAGTGAAAAGAGAACAGCGGATAGTATCAGGACATACCAGAATAATGAAAGAACAACGCATCATTCGGCCTCGCATCCTTAACCAACCAATGCATCGCCCTCAAAATATTCTGCTTCGTCGGCTGGCTCATCGGGTTCTGCAAATCATCCGTCAAAATCACCATGTCCTCTCTCTTATACCCAAAGTTCTCAAACAGGTAACTAGACATGTTCTTGACATCGTTGATGCACCCGCGCAGCTGCCCGCGCTGCCCGAAATAGTTGATCCCGATCAGCAGCGCTTTGCGACGCCCGGTGCAGTTCGAGTATTGGAAGTTGTAGTCCTGGGGCGCGCCGGAGCCGAAGCCTTGCGGGACGCTGGGGGGAGGGGCGGGCGCTTGGTGGTTGCCGTGCACGTAGGCGTTGGAGTTGACGGTTGGGAGACCTGGAGGGGGGGGGTTGTTAGCTTCGTGGATTTGTAGGTTTTCTCGCCGCTGTGGTGTTCGTACCTGGTCTGCCATAGTCGTTACGGTTCTGAGGCATACCGTTGTATCCGCCGTACTGTTGAGGTGGGGGCTATATCTCGTCAGCTTATTCCCCGATCACCATCATCCAAAGCTCTATTTACCTGCTGCTGCTGGTACCCACCACCATAATGGTGCTGCGGCGGCGGTCCCTGCTGGTATCCGCCGCCATACTGTTGCTGCTGGGGAGCGCCGTAGCCGCCGCCATATTGTGGTTGTCTGTCCAAGGTGTAAGCTAGATTCGGACGCGAGTGCAAGCCTCGAGCCTACGACTGGTAATGCTGTTGGGGCGGGTACTGCTGCTGGGGAGGACCGTATCCACCACCGCCGCCGCCGCCACTATAGCCCGCGCCTGGATACCCCGACATGGTGAGGATTTATGTATGCGATGGCTCTGTGTGTGTATGAGTTCGTGTGCGTGTGTGTGTGTGTGTTTTTGGGAGGTTGTGGTGAAGTTGGTGATGTTGAAGTGGCGACTGACTGATGGACAGACGCGGCTTTTCCACTGTTGTTGTCGATGTGGAGGTGAGGTGGGAGCCGGCGGGATTTGGCCGAGCTGTTGTGTGGGGTGGATGGAGGGAAGGTGAGGAAAGATCGGGCGGCAAAAACGGAGAGGGGAGAGCGAGCGAGGGTCCTGGTCAGGGAACTTATAGTCTCGGCGCGGGAGGGAATCAGGGAATCAGGGAATCAGGGTATCAGGGACACGCAAGACAAGACAAGACAGCGGAACAACAAGGGTTCAGCGACTGGAACAAAGATGATTTGCAGCTGGGATGATTATGATTAATCTGCCGCTGTGGAGTTGGGGCGGGCAATGTTTTATGTCGGCGACAGGTGTGTGGTTTGTAGGGTATAAGTATAGATTGAGTTGTTTAGAGGTGGGTTAGAGGGAGGTTAAAGATGGTTCGGCAGGTTGTTTACAGATTTGTTTATCAGGGCGGCGGTTGTATGTGGTGGTATGTGGTTGTATGTGGTGGTACCTACGGAGTTAGCGATGAGGCTACTGTTAGCACAGCAGGCACAGCATGCATCACAGGTACAACCACACATACTAAAACTGCAGTGCCTTCCTGTGCCTTGGTAGTAAAACAAGCCTATGGGCCATAATATGTACTATAACATGCACCTGAGAACCTGTTAGATAGATGGTAGAGACTATAGAGAGGCTATAGAGAGGCTATAGAGAGGCTATAGAGAGACTATAGAGAGTCTATAGAGAGACTATAGAGAGACTATAGAGAGACTATAGAGAGACTATAGAGAGACTATAGAGAGACTATAGTGATTGGGTGTTAGTATGTGTGTTTTAGTATGTGTGTTTTAGTATGTGTGTTTTAGTGTGTGCGTGCGTGTGCGTGTCTGGTATACAGATATGGTGAAGATACGCACTACTATGAACTACTATGAACTATTATGAACTATTATGAACCACTGCTACTAACTGGCTAACTGCTACTAACTGGCTAACTGCTACTAACTGACTAGCTGACTATTACTGTTACTATCCTGCACAAATAACAAAGTATAACTAACTAACTAACTATAAGTATATAAATGTGCGCCTATCCATCCCACTCGTTACCCCACCACGCACACACAAATCCTTGTCCTCCCCTCATATACCCCACTACCCCTCCCCTCTTCAATCAAATCGGACAGATGGCCGAGCGGTCTAAGGCGCGTGACTCAAGAACTTACAATTCTTCTAGTCGATTTATCAACTACTAGTGCATTCACGTATCGAAAGATTCGGGGGTTCGAATCCCCCTCTGTTCAGTTTTTTTTTTTTTTTTTGTTCTTTTTTTCTTTTTTTCTTTTTTAATCAATTAATTCTTATTGATTATATTTGAATTAACTTTTTAATTTGAACGACAGCTTTAATTAATGAGATCTTACATGTTTGTTGGCATCAACTGTACAGTACAGTATACCCAGTAATCCAACGTCAGGCATTGATTTTTTTTCATCCCATGTACACGTATCAAGCCAACTCACAACTCCCCAAGAGCCTTCCACGTCCTCCAACGAACCCAACATCCTGTACGTACTGTACTGTACAATCCCATCACATCACCTATCCCACCATCGGCAGCTCCGTCCTCTATCCCACCTCAGCTACCCTCGTCGAGTACCCACCCCACCACCCCTCGGCCCCGCGGCGCCGAGATCCTGCACCAGCTGTACTTGTATCGTGTGCGGGCCGCGATGCGATGCGGCGTGGCCGATGTGCCACGCCAGCCACACAGCTTGTTGCACCGCCGCAAACACGACACGGACTACCGCGCTACTACAGATTTGCCAAGCACACACCACCACACACAGAGACATACTACTTTGTTCACGCACGCACTATGGCGGATACTATGGCGCAGAAGGACCTTGCTGCCACGTGTGAAAAAAATGTTGATCAGACTTTTGGGATGCTGGTTGTGCTGAAGATGGGTGGGGGGGGGGATGGGGATTGGGACTATTGGGGGGTGTTCAGCTGGTGTGGTGTTGGCTTGGCGGGGTAGGTGGAGTAGGGGAGGTTGGGGGGGTTGGGGGGGTGGTGCCCCTATTCTGTGCAGATTGAAGAGGAGTCTATGGCCAAGACATATCTCATGGATGGTTCAGTATTTGCGTGCGTGCGTATAATTCTGTTGTAGATTGAATCACTCACATATCATGGACGATTTTGATTTAGTGCTTGAATACTTCTAATTCAGTTGTAGATTGAATCACCTACAAACCCATCTATCGAACAGTATAGTACATACAATACATACATCCAACACAGTATTAATCACACCCATCATACACTCCCCCCCAACTCCCCCCCTATTACATTCCCCCATGCTTATCCATCTCCCCATCCCCATCCCCATGCAAATCCTGACTCCCCCCCCTCGCCACCATCTCCGCCTTACTCGGCCTGAAAGGCCACCTCATAAACTCCTCAAACATCTCCCTCAACATCTCCTCCGTCAAACTCCTCACCGTCAACATCTCCAAATCCACCACCCCCCCCTTCCCCACATCCCTCAACGACGGACACCGCGGCAAAATCCACTCCTCCGCCCCCGGCGCCAGCGCCCGCAGCCCAGCAACCACACTCTGCTTCGGCATGATGAAAAGCGCCGCGAGCATAAACTCAAAGTAGTCGTAGCACCCCAATCCCTCCGCCCTGAGGCTCGGCCAGATGCTGCGGGGCTGGAAATCAAGTAGTGCCATTGGTTGCGCGGGCGCGAATTCGGTAGGCTTGACAATCAACGGCTCCATCGCGCGACGGTCCCACACCAGCAGCGCCGGTTCAGCGAGGAACCCACGACGTTCTTCGAGGCGCTGGGTAACAGCCGTAACTGTCGTGCGCGCCCCCGACTCCAGTGAGCGGCGCCACTCCCGTATCCCCTCTTCTACCCTCGCCATGCCCTTTTCCCTCCCCGGACCGGTCGACGCGCGTAGAGCAGCCCACTCATTCTCAAGCTTCTCATAGCTATCCAGCCTCGACTCAACCAAATCATTCACCACCCCCACAGCCTTCAATCTCCACCTAAGCGCCTGCAAGCGTCTAAACTCCTCCGTGCGACGCCTCGTGCTATCAAGCGAGACCTCCGGCGTCGCGCTGTGGTGGTCCTCGACCTCGTCGTAGAAATCGGGAAACTCCCCAGCCGCGTAGCGTGCTTCCAGGGTCGCGAGCTCGTCTTCGAAAGGGCGGCGGACGCCAATGCTGGGGGTGGTGGAGGCGAGTTGCGCGTCCCGCGCTTCGCGCTCTTGGAAGCCCTCGCGGCCGGGGGGTGTGTGGAGGCCCGCAGCTGCCATGGCGGGGGCGACGCGCTGGCCGGAGAGGATGTCGATTGATTGTTCGCGGCGGAAGTTTTCGGTTTCTAAGTCCCCACCTGCTACTTCGTGGATGTATTCGCAGGAGATCTCGGCTTCGATGCTGGATTTGCGGCGGTTGATGATGAGCCGGGGGAGGACGATGCGTTTTTCGAGGTCGTGCATCCAGATTAGCATGCGTACTTGCCCGTAGCCTTGGAAGACGGAGTGGGCGCGGGTGGCGGTGAGGAGTTGGTGGACTACCAGGGTCGTGATGGAGGGGAAGCCGATGTAGGGGCGGCGGGGCCAGTAGCCTAGGTTGGCGGTTACGAGGAGGGTGGTGTTGGGTTTTTCGAGGGAGGGGTCGCCGGGGGAGAGGAGGGTTTGGTGGGGGAGGTGGCCGTCGCGTTCGAGTTTGTTGAGGTTGTTCCAGATGATGCCTGACATGGGGAGGAACTTGTAGGTAGAGTCTTTTTGGTTAAGGAGGGGCTCAAGGTAGGGTTTGTATGTTGAGGCGTCGGGCTCCATGAGGATGTGGGTCCTGGGCTTCACGATATCGTGCAGTTTGGACGACCACAGGCCAACTCCGGGGTTGATGTCAATTATATCACATCCCTTGTGCTTCTCAAGGCTTGGAGCCAGTCGTTGTATAATATCATCTGGTTGATATTAGCTATAGAGCTCTGGAGGTTCAGCGCAACGTTCATACCACATAATTCCTCGCCAATAATGTTCTGACGGGCTTTGTCTCCGCGTTTGCCAAACACAATACGTGATAAACTTCTAACGCTTTTCCGCTTGCTAGCTACTACGCGAATATTGTTAGTACTATCTTCTTCTGCCTACTCGCGTAGTGTATTGCTTTGTGTCCCTTACCTGCATCTGTCTCCGCCTCGCCTTCTGGGATTGCAGCTCGAGCTCCGTGCAATACATTTTCAAATGCTTTCTTCAGAAGAGGGCCCTTAAGTATTCCGGCATCACTTCTCTTCTTCCTCGGTTTTGTTGATGGGGTCCTGGGTTTCGGCGGTTTCGCACTGGTATCACCCCCCCTCGACGTGCCCGCATCACTCCTCAGTTTGCGCGGTTTCTTGGTACTTTTTGGGACCTCAGCAATGGACTCATCAGTCTTAGGCTGTTTCTTCCTAGGCTTGCTGCCGCCTGTCGCACTTGTCGCTATAACCGGACCTCCATCGCTGTATGCTCGAATTAATCCTGTAGCTGGCCGGCAGCACGGATAAGTGAAGGCTGCGATGGGACGTAATCGATTTCGTCGTCTATTTACGAGACGAACAGCCAACATCAATTCTGATTGCACTGTTTGTGAATTTGAGCAGCTTTGGCGTCTGGGATATTATGCTATTTCGAAGTATCGGAACTGACGTTGCCATCTCGAACAATCAAAAAGGATGCAGGGAGCGCCTTAATTCTGCCTTCGAAATGTGACAAATCGACTCACCGCCCTAGCCTCGTCGGCCTGTCGACCAACAAGGTACAACAACCACCGCCACGGAACCTGCGTCATCTGAAATCGCATCGTTTGCCTCAGCAAACTTCGGAGCTCTCCAGGCACCAGCCAACCTTCCCGATCTTTCTGGGACCTCCCGTCATGGTTAGGGAGTGTTGCCCCAGCTTTTCATTCATAAATCATCAAACCTCATAACCCCGCCGAAGATTCTACAACCCCGCAGTACCCTGCGATTATCACGAACAAAAGATGGCAAGCTCTTCGGCCGAGGCAGCGATGCCGTTGAGCATTGCAGAAATTGCTGCGCGCGCCCAGAACTTCGAATATAACCCTTATATCAAACTCAAAGTCTGGTTGAGAACTGCTGAGCTGTTACTGCGAGAGGTTAGCCTCAATCTCACATTTGCATGCATATAGCCGCTGACAGTATTGCGCCAGGCCCAGATTTATGAAGATGAAGGCAATATCCAACAGGCTTACATGCTTCTCATGCGATTCGTTACCCTGGTCGCTGACAAGCTCTCCGCCCACCCCGATATCAAAGAACCGGCAAATAAAAGGGCGTTGAAGTTGATGATCAAGTCTATACCCGACGCAGTGGATCGACTCGAGATATTGAAACCGAGAATCGTCGATCGATATGAAGCTTGGAAAACCGAGCATGAAGGCCGAAATGAACCTGCGGCAGAGTTGTGGGATGGGAAGGGACTCGGGTCTATTAGGCGACCCTCAAAGTATGCGGAAGCGGACCCTGCGATTGCTGGAAGGGCGAAAACGCTAGAAGCGTCCGAACACAGCGGCCTTGCTGTCAAACTTGCACACAAAGAAATTCGGAGGCGAGACGACATTCGGAGAACAACCCGGCAGGGCGAAAACAGAGATCAAATGGGGTATGAAGCGGGCGACGATAGCGCCGACTTACAGCGCCGCATGGAAGATACGAGGAGGAAGATGGATTCCAGAGATCGAGACACGGACGGAACACGAAAGAAGCTCACAAAGTTACACCCCTCAGCAAGCGAACCAAGTTCATCGGCGCCACGCAGCAGCGAATACAGATACCCCTCAATTGCCAAGTCAAGGCCGTTCAAGTATGAAGACAAGCCTGCTGAGATCGAGAGGAATTTCGGCAGAGAATCCGCCCCTCCAATCCCTTCAAAACAAGTAATCAAAACCACGATATCATATGAGTCTCCAGCTCCGTTGCGACCAGCAAAGCTTCTCAAGGAAGCTCCACCAAGCTCTACCCCCTCTCCTGTCGACGACCCCTCCGCATATACATTCAAGCCATCGGCCTACCTCGAAAACGGCTCACCTCTCCGCACCCTATTTCTTCCCACCACGCTCCGCGAATCATTCCTGTCTGTCGCTCGTCCCAATACTCAGGCGAATCTCGAGACATGCGGCATCCTGTGCGGGACCCTCATCTCCAATGCACTTTTCATTTCACGACTGGTGATCCCTGAGCAAGAGAGCACCTCTGATACCTGCGAGACGACGAACGAAGGAGCGCTATTCGACTACTGTGACAAGGAGGATTTGATGGTCTTGGGCTGGATTCATACGCACCCTTCCCAGACGTGCTTTATGAGCAGCAGGGACCTGCACACACATTGCGGGTATCAAGTGATGATGCCAGAGAGTATCGCGATTGTGTGTGCGCCGAGCAAGAGCCCCTCGTAAGTCCTCCCCATATACTTTCTCTAACCGGTTATTCAAAGCTAACACCTACACAGTTGGGGCGTTTTCCGCATGACTGATCCCCCAGGCATGAAGTCGGTGCTGAACTGCAGACAGACCGGGTTATTCCACCCACACCCGGAGCCAGATATCTACACCGATGCGATGAGACCAGGGCATGTTTTCGAGACGCCAGGACTGGAATTTAAGGTCGTGGATTTGAGGCCCTAGGCAGAGATAGTGACGGGGTAGACTGAGACATGGCATGAAATGAAATGAAGTGGCTGGAGCATAGCAGAGCGTTGGCGTCTTGGGCGATGAAGCATGGGCTAGACACGGCGTTCTATCTGCCAACTGGCAACCAGGCATTGCAGTTATTTGCTTCAACGAGAACAATGGTACATCTTTCCATATCTCAAAAGTCGAATACAATTCTATGATACAACCTGGCCTCGGCCTCTCCCCGTTACTCCATCGCCCCACTAATATATGTATATCCTTCAGCTCCAACAATTCCTCTATAGCAGACTGTATCCCAATTGTCCCATCCAGTCGCTCATAGATCGCTACCCCATAACACTTAATCCTACCCGAGCACCCTCAAGTATAACCTATACGCCGCTATCAAAATCAACACCCACATCAGCGCCTTCACCCAAGGGTTCTCAAGCCACGACTTCGACGCGATCACATCCAGCGCATCCTTTGGCGTAGTGTGTGCCCCCGATTTCTCAGATCGATGACCCGTAAGCCCGTGATCATTCTTGTGGTTTTGGTAATCGAGATATGTCTTGTGACCCGACGTCTCGTAGGCGGGGAAGTCGAGAGGGGGATCGTTGGGGTCGAACTTGAAGCCGGGGTTTTCGGTCGTCGGGGTAGTCATATTCGATTTTCAAGAGGAATTGGATTATGTTGGTGAGCAATTGCAATTTTGGAAGTTGTGGAATTAATGAGGAGGTAGGTCCTTGAAAGGTGGTTGTTTGGGTGCGATATTCATGACGTTGAGATGACGATTTATCATATGACGACGGTAGCTTTCGAGACATTTATCAACAAACCTGAAAGTAGTAACCCCCTCAAGTATGTAACTCTGTCATACTAATAGAGCTCGCCAGCTAATGTTACTGGCATAAAACTTGATTTTGGGGTTGATTAATGGTGGTAATTGGGACTGGTTGGTGGCACTCGTGATGATCGAGGCCGACGAAGCTAGAGTAACCACCAAACTCACGACACATAACCTGGAAAGCGTACCATAGATGATGTGTTTCAAGCCATTGATTAGAGTTGAAAGAGGTCGCTTGGGAGCTTCTACATAGCTCAACCAAGTCTGCCTCGTTTGGAAGTGTCGTGCTTATGACTGACCCTCCTTGCTAACTTTCGTCCGCCGGCGGACAGCTTCATTATCTTTCCCTTTAAGCAGCGTGGTTTCCTTCCCGTCCTCCGCTTGGTTCGTATTATTGTCATTCGGGCTGGCAACCCAGGTATCCACCACTTCCCTAACCTCCTTCACTGCCTTCTCCTCCATGACTGATTCTTTAACCTTCCTAATATATCCGAAATATACTCCGACTTCCGCCACGGCCACCAATATGCTTCCTGCAAAAGATAGTGCCAACCGAGCAGGTGTGCTCCACCACTTTGAAACCATCCACAACGCCGCAGAGCATGCTATGATGGAGACGAGAACGTTGAGGATAAGGGTGAGCTGGCGATTGACATCGCTGTAGGTTATTTCATCATCGGGTGAAGCTTCTATATATGCTTCCGTCGAGGCGAAAGCAAAGGCCGGTGATGTCGCTGGTAGGTTCCTGGAGTATGTTTCCGACGCCGGGGCTGCCCTTGTCAATCGGGCATAGTCGCGTTCTTCAGCATCGCGCCGGAGACGGGCCATGAGCGCCTTGTATTCGGAGGTTTGCGCGGGTTTAGGAGGCGGAGGCGGTATATAGACGTGAGAGCCGCGGAGTAGAGCGTCGAGGTGGCATGGTATAGCATTGATAGACTTAAGCTGTCGGGAGAGGGCGACGATTTGGAGGTGGCTTATAGGATTGCCAGACCTTGGATCTTGCAAGGACGGCTCGCTGGACGAAGTATTATGAGAGCTGGTTTCAGCCTCAGGTATATGTGCTGTCTGTATTTCCTCTCCTTTCCTAGAATCTTGAATCTCGGTTTTGATTGCTCCTGCTTCGTTGGAGCCTGGGGCCAAGGCTGCATCTTCACGAATGCCTTCGGACACAACTGCCCCTGTGGTTATTGAAGATGTCTCAATATTTCGAAGGCCCTCCACAATCACGGGGGTCATCGTAAGTAGCACCATGTCGACCGAATTATTACCTTGAAGCCAAAATAAAGTGGTCAAGGTGCATTGGTGTTCCACTGGTGAAGACTGCAAGGCTGAGGAAAGCGCGACGGAGTAATAGTTTATCCGTGTCTTATCGTCGGGATGGGTCGGCCCAAAACATTTGTGATGTTCGAAATCAAGCTTCTGCCAAACAAATCTTCGACGCAATCGAACCCGCAACACCTCGCAACGCTCTCTCTGCCGTCGATAGGGGAGGCATTAAGACGGGGCTGCAGGATTTGCCCATATATCCTGCTTAGCAGACTAGGGAGGCTATGAGAATCCGGTCGCCGAGAGCTTCATTGCTCTTTTGTCGCCCAGGAGCAGTAACCACGCAACCTCGACGGGTCTGCCTACAATGCCTTTCAGCGAACGGGGCGCAACTGTCGCCTTCTAATTCGAGGTTATTTCACCTATCAAGCCGACAGCATGCGGCATCATGGGCCCAGGCAGCTAAATTGGCTGCCAATGTCATTTCCAATGCGACATCACAACAAGGCAGGGTGGATCGCCAAATCAGCATTGATCCCCTGAGGATAGTAGCAAAAGAGATGAAATTCTTGAGCGGGAATATCAGACAGCTGTTAGGTTCCGGGCATCCTAGTCTGGACAAAGTTGCGAAATACTATACCCAGGCAGAAGGGAAGCACTTCAGGCCACTCCTTGTCCTATTAATGTCGCGCGCCACAGCACTGACGCCAAAATGCTCGACATATGATCCCTCGAAATCCTGCGCCGATATAAACACTGGCCTTTCGCGCCCAGATATCCTCTTAGATCACAATCCTACCAGCCCTGGAACAAACCATATGACGGATCCGTCAAGTGCATATTCGCCAACTGACAGCGACATTCTGCCTTCTCAACGGCGCCTCGCCGAAATAACTGAGCTTATTCACACGGCCTCTCTCCTTCACGACGATGTCATTGATCATTCTGACTCGAGACGGGGATCACCATCTGCCAACCTTGAATTCGGCAACAAAATGGCTGTACTAGCAGGAGACTTCCTCCTGGGCCGCGCCTCGATCGCTCTTGCTCGTTTACGGGATGCAGAGGTTGTTGAGCTGCTTGCTACTGTCATTGCAAACCTTGTTGAGGGAGAATTCATGCAACTGAAGAACACGTCTCGGGACGAGAAGAACCCCCAGTGGACAGAGGAGGCTCTCACGTACTATCTACAAAAGACCTACCTCAAGACGGCGAGCTTAATCAGCAAAAGTTGCCGTGCGGCTGCACTTCTAGGAGGAAGTGATAATGTCACAGTCGAGGCGGCATATAGCTATGGAAAGAATCTGGGCCTGGCGTTTCAGCTTGTGGACGATATGCTGGATTATACTATTACCGAGAAGGAACTTGGAAAGCCAGCCGGGGCTGATTTGGAACTTGGCTTGGCCACAGCGCCTCTCCTATTTGCCTGGAAGAACAACCCGGAGCTCGGTGCGTTAGTTGGGAGGAAGTTTGCCGAAGAGGGCGATGTCGCAAGGGTAGGTGACCCCTGATGAAGCCTAGCAACATTAATCCGTTTGAACAATCTCTAACATGAAACAGGCGAGATATATCGTTTCTCAAAGCGAAGGAATTGAGCAGACACGTGCCTTAGCAAGGGATTATGCGGATCAAGCCCTTGCGGCTATTGAGCCCTTCCCGGAGAGTGAAGCTAAAGATGGATTGAGGGAGATGGTCGCCAAGACTATTAGCAGGAGGAAGTAGGGTTGTTCGATAGCGTGTATACATATGAACTAGACGGAGCATGGTCGGTGGTCTGAAGTTTTGTATAGATCAATGTTAGATGTATTATATATGACGGGTAAACAACGCATCCTATTATTGCGTTGAAGGGTTAGAAATGCAAGGCAACATATATCAAAACTATTTTATTGTACCGCCATTAAAGGCAAGTTGGCAGCTATTTCCTGTAATCTTAACGTCTGCTCAAGCCGAGCCTTTTGGTGCTCTGGACAGGGCCGCTCACGAAAATGTGCCTTGGAATATGTCATTCGAAGGATAGGAACACAAATAAATCGAGAAGAAATAAGTTGGAAAAATGAGGTATCCAACACTAAACACTTTGGTATACTTAACTGTAGTCAAAACGAGGTCTGCTGTTTCTTCAAATATAGCCATCTGAGAATCCACCACAGTTCAGTTGTCCACGTTAGGCTTAGCTTACTATAGCTTCAAGCGAGGGGCCGATATTCTGCACTGCCACACTTTGTTCACGTGCTTTCGCGTTATCGTTATCGCTTCACTCAACGCGCTTTATCGCCTGCGCCACAACTTCAAGCCGCATCACCATCAGTCGCGTTCAATGAACCTCTGTTTTCATAACGAAAATCGCCGCGACGATGGGATTAGGCACCGCTACAATGGTGTCGTCGGTATTGGGTAAAAGGTAAGCGTTACCTTCTACAAATTCACACTCAACCACACACTTCTGACACTTTTCCAGGTCGCGTATGCGAACATACGCAAACCGCGTCAGGAAAGACACAGCGGATTCACCAGCGAAGAAAGTCTGCATCGAAGTTGTCAAGCCTCTGCAAGACATCACGAACGTCCTTCCTGTCGCCCCTCTGCCGGCGCCAAAACGCAAAAAGTCAATTGCAGACTATTTCGCGAAACCACCAACTTCAGCAAACCCCGCATCCTCTGACACCAACCCCTCATCTGATCAGCCCCAAGAACACATCCATTCAAGCCCTTCCTCATCATCGACGACTCCCCCGTCTTCACCACCTCCTCTGGAACCAGATCATACCGGCATAAAGCCACAAAGTCGAAAACGTCGGAGGTTAACGACAAGGCCTCGGGCTATTCAAGCAACAAGACCTCAAACCATCAAACCGAACAAAATGATGTCTCCTCCTGAAGACTACGACGGTCCTGTATTCAGCAGCGACTCGGACAGTTCCTATTCTTCCAGCTGGGAGGGTAGTATTATTGACGAATACGCTACGTCCCAGGACGCTGCAACCCAGACCACCGCAGCCAAGGACGCTTCGACCCAGAACGACCCTGCCAAAAATCCCATGGCTCCCGTGATCTTTCGATCTAACTCATTCACGAGCTCTACTGCCAATGATCCCAAGGAGACCGGAAGAGCTCGATCCCAGACGACGGCAGGTGGGGAGGATATGGTTGGAGAATTTTCCGACGTGGTCGACTCCGTTCCAGCCAACTACACCTATATCATCATGGGGCGCACTATTGACACTGTTATTCCCGCCAAGGGTTCTAAGGGTCTTGGAAGAGCTCGATCCAATACAACAGCCGTCCGCCACGCCGAGAAGGCCTACCCGATTCCAGCTTACTCCGATTCTACCAGCAAGGTTGAGGCCACCCCACCCGGACCCAGCAATGGGGGAAACGAGGGCGGACAGAAGGAGAATATCAAGCCTGCCAAACTTGTTCAAACCCAGATCAACCTTGGCCAGAATCCAATCACCTCTTGCAACATGTGCAAATTCACATTCAACCGCACTGTCGCTGAAGACGTCAAGGCCCACGACAAATTCCACCAGGCGTTTGTTAACCTCGCCTCGAAGCTCAATATGGATGAATTCTAAAGACACGGAGATCGATGGGTTCTGCGCTGAGGTAGTTGACAAGCATATCTTCGGTGTCCAGGCTCGAGCTTTGTTATGGTGTTCATTGATGTGGAGTTCGGTTTCGGGGTTTCCGGGTGTCGGCATGTTCATGTGATCAGGGCATATTCATGGGGTCAGGCATATTCACGGGCGTCGGCGCATTATACCCTACATTGTGACTACTAGCTAGGTATATTGCTTCAATGAAACCTGACTTGTATATTCTTTATTCCGCATGTGATTGTTGCCACTGTCGATTCAAGTCTTCAGAATCAATTGTGGCAATCTAACGTCGCCATTTCCGGTTCATGAATGGCCATAATCATTATTTGAAGTTCGAATATGGAGCAATGTAGAATAGAACACAGGCAGTGAAGAAATTCTATAATTGTTCAGAGTTTAGATTATCATATCCGTGTTTCTCTAATCTGGAAGTACAAGCTTTAAAGGTGATGATCTAGATCGTCGCACGTGGCGTGGTGAGTTGCACTACGACGCCTTCCCCCACAAGGTACCAAAAACGTCAGCTTGGTCCAAGCGTCGTGATAAGCCGCACCGCATCGGTGACGTCCCGACTGTCCCGCTCTCTAATGCAAAGCATCGCAAACCTCTCCAATGGCGCCCATATGACCAGAAAATAATTGATGTTACTGCAATAGCAGGCTGGGCATGATGGCCGACTTTCAAGGCTCTTCGAACCCCTTCCGGCGCAGGACGCCCGCAATCCAAACGAATACAGACAATGGAACAAAGGCAGAGGAAAGCACAGGGACTAGGCAACTACCCATCGATCAACCGATGCGGCAAGGAGATGCGCCGGTGAAAAATAACGACAAACCAGTGAAGCATGTTAGAGTGCAGTCGCCGCCGCCGAGCAGCCCGGAGGACGCCATAGGGGATAAACCCCATACGCCACTCCCACAGGGAGATGAGGGCCATGCACTTGGCCACGACCCGTTTGAGTCCGTTATGTCCGATGAATCGTCAGATGATAATGATGAAGAAATACCACCGATAAGTGGCGTCGGCAATTATGGAAGAGCGCCTATACCATCGACAATAAGGGCGCCTATACCACCGATAAGTGGTGCCGGCAATGATGGAAGAGCACCTATACCGCCGATAAGTGGTGCAGGCAACGATGGAAGAGCGCCGATGAACCCATTCAGCAAGACATTAGCTACGTTAGAACGGACGGAAGGCAAGGAGTCGACCAGCGAAGCTGCACCGGCGGTGGCGGGAAAGGCAGCTATGGACGTGGAATCTTTCAAACGTCTTCTCATGACTGGCAGCAGTGGTGTCACGGCTCCCGAATCTCTACCCGGCCCTCCCGCGCAATCAGCGCACGCTGGGCCGACAGACGGAAGCAGCACAGAGGCATCCTCGGTCTCACGGCACTCGATCTTCGAGAACATCCAAGAGAATCTGCCCGAGTCGCCCCGGACCTCACACGAAGTCTCCGATGCGGATGACGAGCGGCGGCGTATGCCGCAAACCCTCCAGCGCTCTGCCTCCGAAAGGAAAAAGCCGCCGCCACCCAGCTCACGGCATGGGAAACTCATAAATGTGCAACTAAGAGACGACGCGCGGCCTCATTCTCTCTATGCAGCATCTACATCCGCCCCGTCACCACTATCAACCATAATCCCTACACTAACCGCGGCGCAACGGTCCGCCACCGACCTCAACAAGCCCCTTCCCCCCAACCCCTCCCGCACAAGCCACGACTCAGATCGTGAATCCGTCTTTGACCGCGAATCTGTCGGGAAAGCGCCAGAGCCGCCTTCTCCATCCAACTCTCTACGCCGTAAAACCGCACCTGCACCTCCCTCGGCTCGCCGCCATGGCGTCCCCGTTGCCGACCCAAACTCCCCGCACCTACCTCCCAAGCGTCACACCAACATGGGTGACGATAGTCGCAACAGCTCAACGCAGGATCTATCATCATTGCATCCCTCCACCAACCAACAAGCAACCTTCAAAGTCCCCCCTCCCCCGCCACTTCGCCGCCCAGGCTCCATCAGAAACTCCGTTATCTCCCCACCCTTAACAACATCCGAGCTCGAAAACGCCCCTTCGATACCCCGCGCTCCGTCCACTCTCTCTAAGCGCCTCTCCGTCGTCCCCCCTCCCCCTCCTCGGCCCCGCGGTGCAAGTGGGGCAAGCGTCGATGCCAAGCTCTCCGACCCTGCCGCGTCGACCACCGAACGGCCAGACATCCTCGCTGACCTCAGCGCTCTTCAGAGGGAGATCGACGCCCTTCGCGGACGTGAGCCTTGAGCATCTCCAGTGTCTGGGATGCCGAAAGCCGCTCAGACGGGTTGAACCTCATAAGGCCTTTTATGATTGGGAGCAGAGGCTTTAGGTCTTCGTCGGTGACTCTTTCCTCGAATCTTTGCTCAAGTTTTGATTGCAGATTTGGGCCATTGTTGCCTGTTGTCGGTGATCTCGGCGTTAGCTGCTGTTCTCACTGGACTCTTTGGATGGGAGTATGGACATCTTCTTCTACATAGTTTTAGATCAAAACAATAAAAAGGCGCTTACCTTCCAGGGGCTCCCGTCCGGCTTTCGAACGCATATCCTTGTATTTCTCCTGCCATTCTGCAGGCAAATCCTCGACGAAATTAATCATCTGCGCTACCAGATCATTAACATCCCCAAACATATGATGAAATGGCATCCCTCCAAATACAAAGTAGTATATCTACATGGCACGTATTGGTTCCACTGCTGGATAGATCTTAGAGGTAGCACTCGTGTATCCTCACCGCGAATCCCACGCGCCACAAATCAATTCTGTAGTCAAATCGGTCCGTGAAAATCGTTTCAGGCACCCTCAGCACTCCAGGCTGCGCGATCCGTTCAGGTTCCGCGCCCTGGGTGAAGGTGTCCCCAAAGTCGATGAGGCGGATATCTTCTTCATCCTCATCTATCCACTCTATCCAATCTGCTGCCTTGACAAGCTGGTTCCGGAGGCCTTGCCGTAATGGTGCGCCGTCGATTCGAGCTAGCTCCTCAACTTCTGGGGTCCCGACAACTTTGAGGATTTCTTCGTCGGCGCAGTAGGATAGGTTACTACAAGTAAAAGCGATGTTTCTACTGCTTATGTCTGATTCAAGTCAGTTACATACGTGAAATGCTAGAATTGCGCCGCCGCTATACCTCCATGTGCCAAGCCAGCCTTGTGAATGAAGGCGGTAGCTTGGAGAAGCTGTTCAGAAATCCTTAAGATCGTTTCTGGCTCGAGTTTCTCGTCGTTTGCATAGAAGTCCTCGACAATGTAGGCAACTGTAGGGCCGAGAAGCTCAAACACCAGGCATTTATGGGTCCCATTTGGGCCGTCATGAGTGAATTCATCGAGCAACTGGACAATGTAATGAGCGGCGAGGCCTTCCTGTGACGAACTTGATAGTGTATGCAAATAGAAACGCTCGCGTGATTTATCTCCGCTCTCGGCCGTCATGATTTTAATTAAAACCCATCGATTGACCCTTTTTATTTGTTAGTAGAGCTTTAAACACGTTCTACATGATGTTTAAGAGAAATATAGTACTTTTCGTCCCATGCCAGCCAGACGGTAGAATATCCACCCCATCCTAGTTTGTGGAGGATAGTTTAGCGGTCATTATTGAAAGTGTCACCAAGGGTCACTGGGTGATATCCACCCTGGCGATATCTAGACAGCGACTCCTGTGTATATAGAAGATTGTGAGGATGGTAGACCGATGCATCTTCCATTGTTGGATGAGATGGGAAAATAGGTGTGCGCGTTTACATGTGCCGGTCTAGTTTTATCTCATTCTCTGAGCGAAGTTGTTGACTCGAAAGGAAATAAATATAAACTTTTTCGGGCTTCGATATTTTGATGCGGGGTCGGTTTGTGTCAGTTGGATTATCACGTTATCACGTGGACTTGATATCATCCTTGTCTGGAGTGTTTCACCATTTGTCCATCAGCTCAGCTTCACCCTTTATATATTCGATAGCTATTCGGAGTCCTGGAGACTCCTCATGCAGTTCATCTATATTCAATATACACATATGTTTTGCATCCCAATGATAGTGACTACTTGATTTGGAAACAGTTGATGATACTAATCGCTCAACTGAGAGTTTGAAAGGGTCTCAGTAGGTTTCACATCGTCATCGTCACGCTCCTTGAACTCTCACGCCACGAAGCACGATATTGCAATATAATACCTATAGGAATGAAAAATGCGTAAGTTTATATTATAATTTCCGAAAGTATACATTTTCTTCTTGGTTGTGATGGTTACGTGGATGCTGGTAGTAACGGTTTTTTATGTTTTTACAAATTACAATTTTATTCTGATTTAATGCGATAAAAATGATTTTGCGATATCATACAGGAAAGCACGACTATAATAGAGTTATAACGTGCCAGAAACTAGAAACTTTAAATGAAATCAGATTGCTTCTCATTTTCTGAGGTAGCATGAGTGACTCTGGTATTATTCTCTAGGTATAAAGCCTCTCAATCTTTGCGGCTGGCAAACCGAGCGCTTAAATCGTACATATTACATCCATTTCTCGGACTCAAACCACTGGTTCTAGGGTACCAAAGATTGGTCCGCAAAATCAGTTATACACCTAACCTGATCCAATGGCTTATACCCCAACATGGTCCTCAACCGGCTCGACAACTCCAAACGCCCTCTTTATATCCGCTCTATACTTCTCCTTATCCTTCAGCTTCCTCTCCACCATGTCTTTAACGTCCACTCCCCAATACCACCAGAACACCTCATCGAAAATCCTCTCATTGCTATGCTCTCTGTTGAACAGCGGCTGTACATGCGAATTAAATATAGAGTACATGCCCTTTGGGACCGTAGCCGCTTGGAAATACCAGAAGCTTCCCGACTTCCAGACATGCCGCATGATGGGCGACTGATAGAGGGATCCGTTCTACGCCATCTCCTCCTCCGCGTATATATCGAAGTACTCGCCTAGAAGCGAATCTAGTTCCGAGACAGACTCGGGGTTTTTAAACTGATCCACAGCACGCGATGTGAGCCAGTAGGGTGGCAATTGCATCTCAACGGGCTGTGAACAGGCCAACTCGAGGTCGATGACGGTCTGGATGTTCCAGTCTTCGTTGACGAAGATGTTGCTGCCATGCATGTCGGTAAGGGTCATGAAAAAAGGGCCGTCGCGATACTCGGTACGGATGAAGCGGAGCATAGTCGCTCGCATGCCTGTTAAGGCTGCAAGTTGCATTTCAGCGTCTTCTCGGTTGTGGATGGCGTTTGGTTGGAAGCGAATCCTGTTATCTTGAAAACTGAGAAAGTCTGATAGATAAGGCTCCACAGAGCCGTATGTCCGTTGTCGTGGGATGCCGGACGGTATTCCTTCGTTTTCTAGTTTGTGGAAGTGGAGATTTAGTGGCCTATTTGAAAGTAAAATGACACCGTCTACATCCAGCGTTAAAGACGCTATCCGTGGGAGAGGAGTCTTGTTTAAAGAAAGTGAAATGCGTGCAAGTCCCCGAAAGAGCCTAGATTGGTAGGCTTTATCGTGTCACTTTTATATACATATATTACTCTAATGCGATTCTCCGACCATATGGAGACATCCGACACTGACAGCCTCGTTACCGACGAACGAAGATATTCGCTGGCACTGCAGCAAGTATATAGGCAACAGCGAGCAAAAGGGACTTCAGTCATCGAGATCTTCCAATCATATTTTAACAATTCTCCCAACTGCAGCAACGGGCCAGAAATGCGGCCGACCACCAAAAAGGCCAGGCGTTGTTGGAACGCAGCGGGGCTGGTGGACGAAAGGCTGAATAGCCACATAACAGTTCGAGTGCAAGTACATTGTTATGTGAATTAACGACGAGGAGGAAGACTAGATCAGACGGGTATAATACATTCAAATCTCAGGACTCAAATCCCTGATTCCAGGGCACCCAAGACTGGTCCGAAAAATCAGACATACACTTGACTTTTTCAGGTGGCTTATCATCCCACGCAATCTTCAACGACTTATCATTACCCTCTGCCTTCACTGCATCAGAAACATACCCATGCAACTGTTTCGCCTTCTTCGCAGACCCATCCGAATAGTCCAAATTAACTGACGGCACCACCGCAATCTTCGAATACCCCGCCATCCACAAGTCCTTGCAAAACAGTCGCGGCTCGCCCGAATAGCACTCTCCAGCCTTCGACTTCCGAAATCGAATATTTTTCTCAATCAAAGGTTTCGCACTGAAGACAACGGCGCCGTTCCAGCAGGCAAAGACCTGGAAGGCCTTGTGCTCATCGAATCGCTGACGGGACACTGGGTGGTTCCAGAACAGATTTGAGGAAAATCGCCACCCTCCGTCCGGGGGGATCTCCCAAAACGTGTCTCCATTTATGGCTCTCGCAATCCAGATGTCGTAGAAGATGGGAGCTGGGTCTATATCTGACCAGTCCATCGCACACGTCATGTCCGCCCCCTGAAAGACGCGTTGGTGGACCAGCTCCAGCATATCATCCATACATATGGCGACGTCATTGACGAAAATCACCGCTGTGTCTGGGGAATACCGAGTCGAATTGTTGAGCAGTGGTTCGAGGGCCAAGTTTCGAAGGCCTGAAAGTCCTTCGATTCGGTCTCCCTGCTTTGGATCGATGTCGCTGGTTTGGAGGTGAAATTCTAGCCCCAAGTTTTCCATGTCTACGCGCAGCGCATCCAGTACTTCACGAGTCCCATCATCGGAATGCCCTTCCACTATCGATAATGCGCAGTTTTCCGGACCGAGAAATCGCACGGTTTCCACAACGGATCCCAACAGTCGAGGGAGTATGCCTATACATTGTCGCAGATTGAGCGCAAAGAAGTATTTTATCTGCCTATCGGCGGCTTTCGCGTCTCCATGATCGACTCGAAGATAGTCGTAGCGTTTTGTATTAGGGGCCGGGCACAGAAGTCGCTCAAATTCTTCGTCTTTAGGGTCTAGTATCGCTTTGACATAGTTGTATTTGGGCGCTTGCGCGTCGAGGAGACTTGTAGTCGCGACTTGAGATGCTGTTGGAGGTTAGCTTTGGGTTCATACAGTAGGTGTCCTGGGGGTGGGAGAAGGGGACTCCTTACCAGCCTCCTGCTCTGCTGTATTGCTGCCTCCGTAAGAAGGGAGATGTAGACCGGCGACCAGTTCAGACGATTGATTCTGTAGATCTGAGAGGGTTATGAAGACAATGATGATTGCGATTGCGATGGTGATGACCAATAGCCTCTTTCTAGGTAGCCATGATCTAGTCAGCATCGTCTTTCAGATGCACCTCACATTTAATGTTAAGAAAAGATAATGCGACGGCGCTGGCACATGTTCAACAGTATTGATGGAGATGAAGCTGCTGTTAAGTAACGTAACAATGACATTGATATGTGGTCAAAGGGTTCAGATGACAGCCGCGGCCCGCCGCGTCCCCGCCAATTGCCCCTGGAATACATACTGTACAGCACAGTACGCCAATGAGCCAATGGTTTTCTGGCTTTTAGCCTCCGGGAATAGATCCCTGACATTTCTTTGCGGAGTTTTGCCTTTAGTGCACTTTTACGCGCCGTGCTACGCGCTGTCCTCGTCTACGGTACCCCTCACCACCCCTTTCGCATCACCCCAGAGCTGACCACTTGATTACTCTTATCTTATAAAAATCATAGAGTAAAGGCTTACTATTCACCTAAATAAATATAAACGAACAAAGCTTAGAATAAATATAATAAGACCAAAGCCTTTAGTTTTCCTCGAATCTGCCTTGCGCAACTTTGGTATAAAAATACTACGCGCTGGCCCATGTGCTGTACATGCAGGGGTTAACTACGAGTCAGAACGACGACGCCTGATTTGCCCCCATCTTCAAACACCAACACCAACATTAATATTTTGGTCCGAAACTGTTTTAAGAGGAAAGATTGACGCCCATCTAAAAAATGGGTATGGGACAGCGAGAGCTCCGTTTCAGTGGAGCCGCCAGCCCGCGGCAACCTATAAGCTCTTGCTACTAATGTTTCCACAGCCTGTCAGTTGAAGCGTAGCCCTTTTTTAGACCTGTATTTGAACATGGGGAGCGGCGCCTATATAGTACTAAGTCTGGAAATGTCGAGAACGGAATGGTGTTGATGATTGCCAATTTTACATATCTTTGGCATGGTGGTCTCTCGTGGTATCCTCATCTATTTCTTTGTTGCTTCGTTTTTACCTCAGTTTTGAAATGATGCGCCGCCTAGTGGTCTTCTGGGTGGGGGTTCTTCTCTTCGATATTAGATATGCTGGAGTGCAGGCACAGAAGGCGGTTTGGAAGACCCCGGTAAAGGGCGAAAACCTAGAAGCCAACACGATAGACTCGGTATTGTTGGATTGGACCTCGACCCTTCCCACCACAATCCTGCGGATGTGGTGTCAGAATAAAACAGATGCAAATAATCTGGTTTTAGGTTCGTTGGTTTTCCTTCTACAGTTACAGGCGCGAGTGTAACTAATATGTATTGTTTTTTACAGCTAGCTCCTTCTATGTCGATTCCAAAGGACCCTTCAAATATGTCATGGAAGAATATCTACAAAAAAAAACGGAGTTTCCCCTTGCTTGTCACGCCGAGCTGGCGGAAAACCCAGTAGGTGGCGGTACCGATTGCCCAGCTGCGATCGTGTGGTCATCCAACGCAGCTGAAGCTGCAAAGACGGTTTCACAGACGACAGCGGCGCCGACTGTCACAGTAACGCCTTCACCAAGTTCAACGCCAATCCCAACTCCAAGCGCAACTCCAAGTTCAACACCGCCATCAACTACGGACTCTACCACCACCGACTCGCCATCAAGATCTACGACGCCTCCATCGAGCACAGGCACGGAGGAAACCACCAAACCTTCGACAGATAGCTCAGAGAAACCCGCAACGCTTCCAACTAAGATCGCAGAAAGCCCCTCTGGCGCCACGACAGCTCCGATAGCACCCGCACCTGCAAGCCCCAACAACACAGGGGCCATAATAGGAGGTGCAATTGGCGGCGTAGCCCTCATAGCCTTCATCATCCTCGCAGTCCTCTTCCTGCGAAAATTCCAACGAAACCGCGCAGCCTCCCCAATCCCCACCGAGTCGACACGACGGAGTTTCTACCTCTTCAACGCCTACAACAAAAGGGGGCCAAAGGCGCGTACTACAGGCGTATTTGAGAAAGAGGGTGAGTTTGGGCTGGGGATACAGGAGAAAGAGGGCAGTGATGTCTCTCGTGGTGGGAGGGTTTACGAGTTGCCGGAAAGTCGAAGGGAAAGACGGTATAGTCCTGTCGAGCTACCGGGCAGCTCGATTCATTACCCATGACAAGGTCGTGGTGGGTAGGAAGTGGAAGATGGCCTGGGTTGGTTGTGATAGATGCGATTTAACGATATAATTCATGTAAGGTATAAATTATAGCATAAGCACAAGAGAGTACATTTATTCCTGAACAGTATCATATAAACGTTTATATATCCATTCAAATAAACGCAATAAACGCAGACACACGTGGCTTAGAATATAAAGTGCATCGAGCATTCGGGGAGTTTGTTACATCCATCGGCCTTTGCCGAACTTGAAATTGCGGAGATAACGTGCTGCAGCCCTTTGATACTGTTCTGTCTGTTGGATGTCTGATAGCATTCTCGCAGGGGTCAGGGGTCAGGGGTCTAGCTTCAGGGGTAAAATAGTGACGCGCCTGGTTTGAAAAGCGAGCGTCTAAATACCATCGCGCCGCTCGCCGCCACCAAAACTAACTCTGAATGACACATGCCAACATCGTGCTCTCAAGCGATTTCGGGGGATAGAGCCTTCTTTTAACGCCTGTCCCAAAAATGAGAATATAACGAGAGCCCGGTTTCAGTGGAGAAGCCAAGCTCTCGGTAACCCATGCAGTGACCCCCACCCCACTGGTCTGATTGGAATGATCCACCCGACGGGAAGACGCTGCCAGTTGTATCATCTTATTTGCGCCATCTCACATAAGTCGCACTAGAGGTGGATTCTGAGCCGTCAACATCTTTCAGCTGGTCTCACTTTCGTCGTTCCTGGCCTGTCAGAATAGGTGCTATCTCTGCTAGGCGTATATTTAGACAAGGAGCCAGCGGCTACATAGGAGGTGGACCGAAAATGTTAAAAAAGGGCTAGTCTCGAAGATTTAGGGCTGTACATATATGTTGGATGTTGGCCCTTCTTTACATTTTCGACCGTTTCTGCTTTTCTTTACTCATGAAATGATGCTCCAGCGGGTAGTCGTTTGGGGGGGACTCCTCCTCAACATCCAATATGCCAGTGCCGCGGCGACTTGGAAGACCCCAACGACGGGCGCCGATTTGAAGGCCAACACGCAGGACTCGGTGTGGTTGGATTGGACTTCGACCTATCCTGCTCCAGTCCTGCGGATGTTGTGAAAGGACGAAGCAAACGGAGGCAATCTCGTTACAGGTTCGTCACTTTCCTTCTATAAGTGAAGGCTCGAGTGGGACTAAAATGCGATTTAGTTAGCCACTTCGTAGTTGACACCAATGGACCCTTCGAATATATCATGGATTCTTTCCTTGAGCCAAACAAAATGAAATATCCCCTTGCTTGCCATGCCCAGCTGACAAAAGACGACGCGGACACAGCCGGGGTTGATTGCCCAGTTGGAATAGTCTGGTCATACGACGCAAGCAAAGCCATGAAGACGGTTTCGGCGATCCAAGCAGCAGCAGCGCCTACCACTGCCAAATCACAGGCGGCTTCAACTCCAACTCCAACCCCAGATCCAGTCGGCAGCTCTGTCGCCACCGGCTCGCCATCAAAGGTGACCACACCTCCATCGATCGCGGAGGAATCCACTACTGAATCGCCTTCACAGGTGACAGTACCTCCGTCAACCACCGAGAAACCCACCACTGAGAAATCCACCACTGACTCGCCATCGCAGTCTACCACTCCTCCATCGAACGCGGAGAAATCCACCGCCGACTCATCATCACAATCGACGACCAATCCATCGTCGAGCACAGATCAATCCAGCAGCACGGATCAACCCAGCACACCTTCCAAGGAGAGCTCAGCAAGCGACTCCAGCGCCTCAACAGCTCCCGTAACAACCACATCTTCCAGCTCCAACAACACCGGCGCCATAGTCGGCGGCGTCGTCGGCGGCATCGCCGTTATCAGCTTCATCGTCTTTGGTCTCCTCTTCCTGCGAAGACAAAAACGCAATCGCACGTCCTTTACTCCTGTTACCAATAACGAATCGTCGATCTGGAATTTCTACTTCTTCAACTCTCAGAAGAGACGGGAACAGAAGATGGCTTCCGGGCCCGTCTATGAGAAGGACGGGAGTGGTATGGCTCGTGAGTTGGAGGCGAACACGGCGGGTGGGAAGGGAAACCATGCGGTGCCTTATGATCCTGTTGAGCTGCCAGTTGGCTCGAGTTATGGCCGATGACAAGTTTGTGATGGGAAGGGAGTTGGCGGCGACTTGGGGCGATTGTAATAGATTTATTTAACGATATAACATGACCTGTAAGGTATAAATTGATACCCCTGATCGTAATATTCACATTTATTTTGCGCCATATGACGGTACCATCTTTCATTGCCATCTCAGTGTAGGAGTGCAACTTTCCCGACGCCCGCTTAACACAGCGCTCAAAAGCCAAAAATCTATAGTTATCATCCATCCAACCCCCTTACCCCTTCCCCACCAACCTCCCCCAAACATCCCCCCAATGCGTCCTCGCCACCCTCAACAGCGCCCACGCCAACAACCGATACACCACCGTCGCAATCGCCACCCCCAGCAACTCCAACCTCTCATTTCCATCCAGGCGAAACAACGCTAACACCGCCTCGCCATCCGGGACGGTACAGGTACCATCTGGCAGCGCTTGTGCAGCGGTGCATGTCAAGGTGATGGGGCGCAGGGTGTATGGCGCGAGGTTGCGGATGACGTAGCGGAGGGGGGAGAGGTAGTTGACGCCGCGGAGGAAGGCGGGCATGGAGATGGAGAGGATGCCGGACATGATGAGGGAGATGGAGAGGATGATGGAGGTGAGATTGAGGGCGAAGCCGGAGTGGGAGAAGAAGGTGTTGAACTGTGGGTGTGTGAGTTAGTGGTATGTGCAGAAAGGGGTAGTTGGGAGGAAGGGGAGAAGGGCAAAGGGGGGAAAATAGACAGCAGGAGCAATGAGACCAAGTGCGAGGGGGAAAGATAGCCATAAGCAATGTAAAGAAAGAATCCAAACTTACCACAATCCCCAAACTCTCCCCACAAGTAACAATACAAAAGCAATTAAAAACCACCACCCAAAACACCTTTGCCGTCCTCGGCAACCCCCCCGCCAAATCCGCCAACACCGCAAAAACGATACACGTCACAATCCCAAACGGGATCTCAACCGTCGTATACTGCGCCAGAAATGCCTCAACGCTATACACACCATCATCATGCTCGCGGTAGAAGACTGCTTTTTCAGCGGGGTATACGGCGACGTTCTGGAGCATGCCGACGAAGTAGAGCGCGCAGAATTCTTGGATGAAACCGACGCGGTTTTGGACGCTGAAGTAGTCGAATTTGAGGGGGGCGAAGAAGAGGGTGAAGATTATGGCTATCCCTACAACTTGCATAATCCGCGCGATGAGAAGCTCAGGCTGACGGCGCAAGTTGACCAGCGACCGCCGCACGAGGAGCGGGTAAGCTGTGCGAAACGGCGCGGGGGCTCTCATCAACGCTCCCAGCTCCGCAGGCGTCGCGATCGCCCCTGGTGCAGCCACAACAGCAGGTTTCTCCCTCCCCCACGCAGCAATCAACCCCACCACCCGGTCACGGCTCGCAGCCTCCCTATCCGCAGCCTGTAAATCGACGGTAATAAGATCCAGCGCAAAGTCCGCCGGGTTCGTGCGCGCAGGACACGGATGTCCCAGCGCCGAAAAATGTGGAAGCATGCCGCTCCCCGGACCGGCATAGCAGGGCGCGCCGCCGCGAGCGAGGAGGAGCACGGTGCCGAAGTGTGCGTAGAGATCTGAGCGGGCTTGGTGGATAGTGAGGATCAGTGTGCGTCCCTCGTTCGCGAGACCGCGGAGGACGTCCATGATGGATGCGGCGGTGAAGGCGTCGAGGCCTGAGGTGGGTTCGTCTAGGAGGAGGACGCGGGGGTCGGTGAGGATCTGGACTGCGATGGTGACGCGGCGTTTTTCGCCGCCGCTGATGCCTTTGATTAGGTCGGAGCCGACAATGTTGTCAGCGCAGTCTTTGAGACCCATCTTTAGGAGTATGGCTTCGGCGCGGTCGTGTTTCTCGCTGGTGGTCATGTGGGAGGGGAGACGGAGGACCGCGGCGTAGCGGAGGGTTTCGCGCACGGTGAGAGAGGGGAGGAGTGCATCATCGTCTTGACACACATAGGAGCAGACACTGCGGATGACGGCCTTGGAAGGCACGGCTGCGTTGAAGGTCATGGTTCCGCTGCGGAGGTAGGTCGTGCCCATCCTGTCAAACAGCCGCAGCGCCATGGCATTGAGGAGGGATGTCTTCCCGCTCCCTGAGGGGCCCATGATGACATTCAGCACGCCGGCTTTAAACGTCGCGTCCACGGGATTCAAGATCGTCTTCCTTGGAAGCTTCTTCCCCAGCGCAGTCCGCTTATCGAGGTCGAGAGCGAAGCTAGATAATCCAATCTCGATAGCACGCACCTCTTCTGCCGAACGAACGCTCATTTTCTCTTTTCCAGACGAGAAATCCGCATCCGAGTTGCGAGCGCGACCGATGGCCATTTCGACTGGTATGTAGCGCAGTCCAAGTCCTGCAAGGATAGAGAATAGGATTGCGAAGCCAAGGAGCGCCAGGATGGGCGTCGAGACCCAGTTGTGCGGGAAGCCGAGTGAGTCCATCACATACGCGCCTGTGAACTGTTTACATTCTGGGTTTGCCTCCCCGCCTTTGAGCGGGCAATCGTAAAAGTGCCCGACAAACTCATTGGCACAGAGAGCACCAAAGGCGTAGTAGACATAGCTTATCCATTTCAGCCAGCGCACGTACACAGGGATGGTGTTGCTCTGGATGAAGTATCCACATGCGAGACTCTGGATAGTGTAATTCAAGTTACCGATCAGCGAGGCCCCGGCAAAGCTACGATCCGCGGAAATGCAGGCAGATGCGAAGGCGATGGCGATATAGTGGTTAAGCAGGACAATGGCGAAGAAAACGAAGAACTGGGCTGCATCGGCGCGGAAGCCCGCCATGAAGTAGAAGATCACGCTGAAGATAAATGGGACAGGGAGGTCCTCCATAAGGAATCGCGCGAGGCGCCGGCTGAGTAGGAAAGGGACGACGTCGACGACGCCCTCGCCGCGCTCGCGATCGAAGAGCTCGATGTCGATTGAGAGCCGGTATGTCTCGTACATGAGGATTAGGTAGCCTTGTAGCCCAGCAGCGGTATAGAGCGCGCCCTCGCGCGAGCGGATCCCTTGTTGGTCCTCGCCGAGAGAAAAGAAAATCCAGCCTGTGATTATACCCATGAGAACCGCTTCGATGATGCAGCTAGCCATTCCCATGGGGTCGCGCAGAGTGACCTTTGTCGTCCGTACCGTGAGAACAAACAATTGCCGGTAGAACGCAGAGCGCCGGCTATCACTGTTCCCTGGAGCAATAACAGCACCGCCAGAGCTATGTTCATCACCCCATTTCCGTAGCGACTCCTGATTCCAATCCTCCTTCAGACGGCGCACCTTCTCCAACGATGCCTCCTCTAGCTCTGGTGATCGATTATCCACAGCCGCAAGGTCGATAAGAAACTCGGCAGGGTTCACAAATGGTGGTAACGAGTACCCCTTCTCCTTAAAATACGGCAACGACCCATCCGCCGGCCCGCTGTACACTGGCGACCCCTTTGTTAGGATAGCCAGATTATCAAACACCCCATAAATCTCCGACCGCGGCTGATGAATAGTCATTACAATCGTCCGCCCCTTGGCCGCCAGCCCTCTCAGCGTGCGCACAAGCTGGTACGCGCTCGTCGCATCGAGCCCCGTCGTCGGCTCATCCAGAAACATCACGCTCGGGTTGCTTAGTAGCTGCACACCAATGCTTGTGCGCCGCTTCTCCCCGCCTGAGCAGCCCTTATGCACATGCGTCCCAATGCGCGTGTCTGCGCACTCCTTCAGCCCTAGCTCAAGAATAACCTCCTCCACTACTCTCCGCCGCTCCTCTGCTGTCGTCGGCGGCGGCAACCGCAGATCAGCACTATACTGCAACGTCTCCCGCACCGTGAGAGTCGGCAACAGCACATCCTGCTGCATCACATACGCGCTCCTCACGCCCCCCAGCAGTCCACCATTAAACGTCGCCGAACCCCGCGCGCGCAGCCTACCCCCTCCATCCCCCATCCGCCCCGACATCAGATTCAGCATCGTCGTCTTCCCGCTCCCGCTCCCCCCAATAATCGCCGTCAGCGTGCCCCGCTCCATATCCGCGCTAACATTGTCAAGAAGCGGCCGCCAGCGCGACTCCGCCGGGGCCTTGGGGCGGAAGAGATTCGTGAGCCCATCGGCACTGTGCAAGTTGCGCGGGTGAGTATCGACGCTTACGCCGAGGGCGCGGACGCGGATATCGACTGGGACGACGGAGGAGAGGGAGAGTTGCGCGCTGTGGGAGGATTGGATGGGTTGGAGGGCGTTCTTGGGGAAATTGGTGGGGTCGAGGCGTGAGGCTTCGTGGGAGGTGCTGCGGGAGGGGCTCTCGAGGTTGGACTCGAGGTCTTTTTCTTTTTCGGGGAGGAAGGCGGGGGGAGGGGTTGAGGTGTCGCCGTGGGGCGGGGTGGGAGGGGAGTCTTTCTCCATTGTGAAGATGGGTAAGGCGGAGGTTCAATCCATAGCCGCGGGGGGGTGGTCGTAGACAGGTATGCGTAATGGGAAGCACAGTGAGTCGTTCGAGGGCAGATGATACTCGCGATGGCGGGCCCAGCGTCGACTTCAGCTTCAAACAAAGCAGTGATGACGACCAGCGTAGTAGCAATGGCCTGACACTTATTTTTGTAATGAAGTATAGAAAAATGAAGACAGATCAACAGACGAAATACGAGAATACACCCACCTCTGAACTATAATTTACCTCTAGCTTGAGGATCCCCTCAGCCGTCATCGACCCCATGCTCCACCGGCGCGATCCCCTCCATGTCAATTTCGCACGATGCGACTACTGGCGCGCTATAAACCTTGACTTGCCACATGCCACATGCCCCAGCCTAAGCCATCGCCAGCTAAAGTAGATCCAATACTCTAGCCGACATAGCGTATGTCCAGACAGCGCCAGCTACAGTAGTGTGAGTACCCGTAAGATTTGGAAAGGTACTCAAATAATCTCCATCGCCGCTCCCACAGGACAAGAGGGCGTCACTGCAGATAGCAAGGCGCGCAATAGGAAGGTCAACATCTCCGTCAATTCTGCACTGCCGATAAATTGTAAGTTGGGGGGGTTCAATAAGCCAAGGGTACAGTAAACTTAGAGTAACAGTACAGACCCATAAGTTCCTCTACCCATCCCATTCCTTCCAGCATCTCCGCTTCCCCCACCTCGCTTAGAGCAAGAACCCCTATAGCTCCTTCTTCAATTCTCAATCCCGCCAATCCTCGCCGCCCATCGGTCCTTCCTTCCACTCACAGCAGCCAATATACGAGATTAGCACCAACTTACAACATCCCTACTGCAGCATCACCCGGGAAGCGAGAATCCCGCTGCAACCTCGCCTAGATGCCCGCCGCCCCCGTCGTACTCGGGAGGGTGATGTGATGTGATGTGATGGGCGTCATGGGCGTGATAGGATCAGGCCTCTGATAGGATGGTCATGATGGGATGGATTTGAAGAGGCGCTCGGATCCGGTGATTTCCGCTCGGTTGGGTGGAAGAGGGGAAGAGGAAGATGCATCTGCATATGCATATGCATCGCGAGCACACACCAACGAAGTTCTCACGATCTGCGTAGAAACGGAGGAGGAGGCTCGGTTAGACGACAACGTCTGTTCGGCGATGTATATAGGAGGGTGTACTCGACACGACACAGACAGTAGACAGCAGGCGCAGGGACAGCTCTGTGGAAGATGCGGCCAGGACGGGCTCTATCCGCGTTCCTGCCAAGCTGCAATGGGGCCTGTCTGGACCTGGTCTTCTTGGCAGAAACTGACTTTTTGACGTCGCGGTTGCTGGCTGCTGCGCCGCGAGGATGGGTGTCTTCTCCCCCTTTCCTCTTCTCGATTTGGTCTCCCAAACACCCATCGTGACGTTGTCAAAATGCAAACAATTACCCTCCTTCTCGTGGCTCTCACGGCCTGCCTCACCACCGCGACCGTCCCAACATCCATCACCCACGCTCCCCGAGCCCAACCAACCATCTCCGAAGACCCCTGGCAATGCGTCACCGAGAACCTAACCCAGTACCTCGACGTGCCCAAGCCCACCGGCTCCCTCTTCAGCGCGCTCCATTCCTACGCCTCCGATCTATACGAGCCATGTCTCGCCGCCATGTCCACCGCCAACCCCCTTGACATCTGCCCCTTCCCCGCACAATCAGAATGGTGCGCCTTCACCACCGCAGCGCCGAAGGACGTCCTCCCAGCCTACTCCTCGTACGCAAGCCAGGCGTACTCATGGTGGTCGGCGCGGAGCTCTACGATCGAGTTCCTGAGGGAGGATTGTCCCAGTAATTGGGAGAAGAACTTCTGGCGTATTCCAGGCAGTGAGGAGTGGCTTAACGATACTATCGCCTTTGCTGGATGTTACGCGGAAGCGCTTACTGCTACTGGACCAGCGCCGACGGGACAGACTACGGGGGTGGCGGGGACGACGGAGGTGACGGCTACGAGTCGCGAGGGGCCAGGAAGCGCGACTCCAACGTCAACAGACGCGCCGAATGGTGCTGGGTGGGTGGGTGTAGACATGTGGATTGTTGCAATGGCTGGGTTCGCTGCTGTTATGGTTTAGAGAGGGGTGTCCGTAAAAAATGATGCGATGCGCAAGTCGTAGCCGAACTCTTGAAAAATGTGAGGCCTAGAGTCGATAATGCAACGGTAGGTCATGCCCTACCATGGCATCGCCGCCTCTGGGCCTCAGTTCTTCCAAATTTCGGTTGTGATCTGCGCATCGCATCGTTTTTCATCGACTCCACCCCCGCTGCCACTGTCGCCTACTGGATCACCGAAATCCGCGACATCCTCGCCTTGTTCTCCCCACGACTACCGCGAAGATATCATTAATGTTCTCTACTCATCCCACCCTGTCGCCCCTCATACTCTACCCACAGGCCTAGCTGTCATTTGTAAGGGCGGCGTGGGCGAGGTATTTCTCTAGAATGGAAAACCCTCACCCACGCCGCCCTCACGAACGAAATCTTCCACACTCTGCGCGCCCGCGTGTCCTTTGTTTGTAGGTCGCTGCTTCTCCAGGACTGACACCGCACAATTGGCAGTCTCAGTCCTGCATAAGCAGCGTACCTGCACCACCGCCGCGCCAACTAAGCTCAACACCTATGGTAATACAGGCCTGCGCGCGCCTACCGCTGCTGCCTTCGTCGGTGATAAGCTTCCGCCGTGTCCAATAGCCCATGATATAAAACACGCGACTACCGCTAATGCCGTGGCCGTTCCCGTACCATCGCAGCCGCAATGGCGCACGTACACGTGAAGCTGCGGCGGGAAGTCTGGCGCTTAGTTTTCAGAACTTAGTCGCTGACACACGGATAACTGTCACATACGACCATAGACTCAAGAGAATTGGGCATCCCGTCCGCTCTGCCATACACAAGCTTGTAATCTACTTGCTTTTTACTCTCAATCGTGCCAATAGGCATAGTGTCAAATCTGAGCGTCGCCGCCTCAAGTTTTTGATGCTTTCACGATAATCCGGTTATCCTCCTCAGCTCCGTGATGGCGACCACGTCAACAACGCAAGATGTGGATCTCGTATTAAGACGCGATGGACGTGATGGACGCGATGCACCGCGACTTTAGATGGCCATGGCCGGGTGAGCGTGGGTGAGGCTTGAAAGTAGTATAAAGGCAGACTCCCCACCACCTTCACTTTTCGCAGTCTGCTATCTACAACATTTCCAACTTCTTTTCAAGGAATTACTTTCTACTACAATGGGACGGAAGGCAATGTCCAGACAGGATCATATTGATCTGGCAAAGAAGCGAGGACTTTTTGTGCAGAGCTCACCTGATCAACAGAAAGTGAAGAACTAGATTGAACAGCGCACTCTCACCGACGCTACCAAAAACAAGCACATAGAAGTAGCAAATATATTCCAAGAGTAGGTGAGACTTGGCACTGTGTACAGGCTACTAATGGAGATATTAGGTTTCTTGCTGTGAGGGGTCTCGAGAAGGCGCCGCTAGAGCATGATAGCAATCTATACAAAGACTTTGTTAAATACTATGCTACATCACGACATGGTCGAATTAGCAAACTTCTAACAGTTAACAGTATGCTTAATATCTAGTTTAGATTTTCAGGCTACTAAAGCCACATTACAAAGTCTAAGATAGACAAGAATGTTGTCAGTGATGTTGCTAGTGTATGCATTATTCTCTCTCTTATTATAGCTCTAATTAACATATACTAGTTCATTAAAGGGCCCTTAACACAGAAGTATAATTTATATATAAAAAAGCGCAATAAGTTCTTAGTTACTAAGAATGATCTAGAAATATTAATGACACATCTATAGTGTTCTAACGACCACAACTATCTACATGATTATTATAGAGTCTAACTATCTTTTACTCTAATTACCTTTTCTAAAACTAGTGCTTAAGCTAGTGCTATAGTAGAATTAAGTTCATATAGAGGGACAAATAAGGCAATTGCTTATAAAGTATGTTCATTCCCTACATAATGCTACCTTGCTAATCAACTAGGATTACTACGTTTATATGTTATAGGAAGCTAGTAGAGGCTTCTCCTTTAAACTTAAAGTGATTTAGCAATATATAAAGGGGAGACGTAAGGATGAGAATGACAAGTATATACTTTATCCACTTCTTAATATAAAGCTTACTAGACAACAGCATTCATGTTGTTATGAACTTAGCAAATGATTTGCAACGTAACAGTATAATGTTCTTTTTTGCTATAGCAGCCGCCAACAAGGCCTTTAAAGGTTATGAGACTTTAGACGACCTTATGAGGGCCCGCCTGCCAAGGGGTAGAGACTCATGGACACTAGAGTAGAAAGATGACGCGTGCGAACGTCCTGTCCTTTAGATGGCGTGCACAAATGGTGTACACAAAACTAGATCGCTTACCTTTATGGTGCTCTAGGACCAAATCGTATCACTTAGTAAACGTGTTGGCTACTAAGACAATGTGAAGGTCCACACCATTTGTGCTAACGTTGCAAATAACGTTAAAGGTGAGATCACCCTTCTATAATAGTTGCTCTTTTCTAATTTCAAAAAGATCTAGAGACATGCAACTAGGTTTTAGGCCACAGAAGCACTAATATTCATAACTAACACTACGCATTAAAAATTGTTAACGTGTTAGACTACATCCCTAAAACCTTGTTGTAAGGCAGTCCTTACGTGCTATTACGTAAGGCGCTACACTAAAGGCAGCCCTACAGTAGAGCTGCCATTTAGGTATAGCCTAGTTATTAAGGTTTATAGTATAGGAAGATATATTAGGGGCTAGAGCCTTAGTGGAGGACTCTAGTTAATAGTTGCTGTATCTATATAGACCTATTGTGCTTACTAAATACAATACCCTTCCTGCCTCCTAACCTAGTTCCCTAGACTCCTATAAGACCCTAGGCTTACGCTGTTACAATTCTATTAACTTAACCTATATTCAGCCTACTAGATTAGGATGGCGAGCTAGGAAAAGAGGGTTACCTAAGCAACCTCTAGAGGGGCCACGCTAGTAGCAGAAGTTATTAAAACCAGCCCTATAGCCTAGGGCCCTAGTGTGAGTAACGCAGCTACAAACAAAGTAGGCAGTATAGCTTCTAAGCTAGCTGCCCTTAGGAAGAGGATTAACGAGGAAAGGGCCTACTTCGCCACTATAGAAGAAGCTCTCTAGATATTCTGCTAATTGCATAGTAAGGACTATGCTACCTACCTAGAAGACATAAGAGCCTTTATAGAAAGGCAAGCCTATATCTAGGCTAAGAGCTGCTAGAAAAGGCAACACTAAAACAGCAACAAAGAAGGTCAAAGCCCTTAAAGAGAGGCAGACTAGGCAACAACTCCTATAGTATTAGAGGAAGCAGCCCTAGTCCTACCTATATAATCGTTTAGGAAGGTTAAGGACCTAAAGGTCTATAAGGGTGATTTAGCTATCATGGCCTTAATCCGCACCTCCTTCTAATACCAACCTAGGATGTTTCTAACTAAAGAGGCTAAAGTGGCTTTTGCTGCTTAATACCTTAAGGGTGACTATAAAGGAGTAGGACAATCACTACACCCTATAAGAAGAAGGGTATAAGGAACCCTTAGATTTTGCTAGGTTTGAAGAGTTCCTTTGCAATCTCTATATCAACCTAGCTAACTAACAACGTATTATAGCCCTTAAGTATAACACAGCCTGTTAGCAAAAGAGCTAGGGTATTTGCAAATTTGTTGCCTACCTTAAGGAGTTAGAGTGGGAAATGGAACCCTACACTAAATCATAGAGAACTACCCACCTCTTAATAAAAATACACCTAGAGATGAGCTAGCAACTCCTTAAGGGTGGCTACGCTAAGCGTTCTACAACCTATAGGGAGGCTGTTGTTAATATCCTAGTAATGCTGGAAACAACTAGCTGGTAGGCGACTAAGAAGAGCCCTTACGTAGAGGGTAGATTAAGTGCAAGAGAACCTATAAACAAATGCGCCTTATAGGGCGATTTCTAGCCTAGAAAGGGCCACTCTCACAGCTACAGGCTAGGTAGAAGAAGGGAACGAACGCTTCTTTAGGATTGCTAAAGATTAGATTAACAACTAGTAAGAAGGCAGGGCAACACCTAAGGTAGAAGCCCTACACAGGTAGGCAGCACCTACTACAACTGCAGTAAAGCAGGTCACCTTATAAAGGAGTGCTATAGCTAATATACTAGACCAGGAGTAAGGAAGTTAGAAGTCTAGAAGACTAAGTGACTCCCTACTAATCCTCAACCTACGTAGGGTAAGAGGATGGAAATTAACGTTAAACTATAGGTAGGGTTGACCTAGCACTAAGTCTAGGCCCTCCTAGATTTAGGATTAGACGTGTTAACAATCCACCCCCTTCTCGTAAAGGATATTAGCCTAGATTGCTATGAGAAGGGACCCCCTTAGGCAAGAGGGGTTAACAGTAAGGAGGTTACTATATATAGGGCAGCAACTATATAGGTTAAGGCATGCAACCACTTTTAAAGGGAAAAGGCTATAGACTAGACGTTCCTTTCTATAGACACTCCTAGCGTAGACATCATCCTTAGAATGGATTAGATTATACAGGTTAACCCCTAGATTAATTAGCAGACCTAGATCTAGTGCTACCCCTTTAATATAGCAAAGGCAGTAGAATCTAACATTAAACCCTTAGATAAGGGCAATACTGCTTTCGTCTTAGCTTTTGTTATAGAAGATGGGCAGATCTAATGCCTAAAGGAATACATAGAGTACGCTGACGTCTTCTCTAAGGAGCAGGCAGAGGACCTACCTAAGCTAGGTAGGAAAGCCCACAGTATTAATACAGGGACCTAGGAACAGCCCTACAGCCTAGTATACAACCTCTCTAAGATGGAACTGGCTATGCTTTGCAAATACCTCTAATTAAGCAAGAAAGGATAGATCTAGAGGAGCGTTAGCCTAGTAGGTGCACCTATACTGTTTGTGCAAAAGAAGGACAGTAGCTTACACCTCTACATAGATTATAGGGGTCTGAATAAGATCACTGTAAAGAACAGGCACCTGCTGCTGTTGATTACAGAAACCTTAGATTAGCTCTAAGGAGCAAAGGTCTTCATAAAGCTGGATATTAGGAACGCCTACTACAGGATCTGTATCTGCCTAGGCAATGAGTAGAAGACTGCCTTCTATACTTATTATGGCCACTTTAAGTACAAAGTGATGCCTTTTAGCTTAGCTAATGCACCAGCCACGTTCTAGGCCTATATAAACGAGACCCTTAAAGGGCTTGTTAATACAATATGCGTTGTATATCTTAATGATATCCTTATTTACTCCTTAAAGGAGGAAGACCACACCTACTATGTACATAAGGTCTTAGGTTGCCTACAGGAGGTGAACCTATACGTGAAGCTCTTAAAATGTAAGTTTAATACTAAACAGGTAGGCTTCCTTAGATATATAGTCATAATAGAAGGGGTAGCTATAGAAGGCAACTAGGTTGCTGTAATAGCTAAGTGGCCTACACTAAAGACCTATTAGGAGGTCTAGGTGTTTCTTAGTTTCACTAATTTTTACTAGCGCTTTATAGAGCAGTATTCCTCTGTTGTGGCCCTATTAACTAGCCTTATAAAAGGCGCTAAAGCTAGTAAACAGACTAGGCCCTTTATGTAGGGTGTGGAGTAGCAGAGCACGTTTAATTGCTTTAAGAAAGCCTTCACTACAGCCCTAACGCTAGTCTACTTCAACCTAAGCTGTAGGATTAGGTTAGAGACTGATTCCTCTAGGTTTAGGCTGGCTAGGAACCTCTCCTAGTACGTGGAAACCACTAAGCTAGGAGAGCTAGGTAGGTGGCACCCTATGGCCTTCTATAGCAAGAAGCTAGAACTAGCTAAGCTTAACTATAAGACCTATGACTAGGAAATGCTAGCAATCATAAGGTCCTTTAAACAGTAGAGACATTACCTAGAGGGTAGCCAACACTTAATTAAGGTCCTAACAGATCACAACAACCTAAAATACTTCATGGAAACCACTGCCCTCATAAGGAGGCAAGTGTAGTAAGTGCAGGCGTTATTAGCCTACAACTTCCACATATCCTACTAAACTAGTAAGACAAACCCTGTAGACGGGCTGTTAAGGAGACTAGACTACGAGGAGGAGAAGGGTAGCTAGAATGTAATGCTTCCTACCCTTTAGAATAAACTCTAGAAAGCTATATAGGCAGGAGAAGCCCTATAGATTAGACGGATAGTAGCTAACCTATAAGAAGTGGGCACTACACTAGGCAAAGACTAGAGTAAGGACACTAAGAGTCTAGGTCTCGTTGTCCCTTAGGTTATAGTAGCAGCTGTAGCTAAGGGAGAGAGCGCCTATAGCGCCCTAACTGAACCCTTAGCAGACTTAATCAAAACCCTTTAGGCAGCTAGTAAGCTTGCTGTTCATAGGGCTAAGGACGTAGGGTTAGCGCAAGCAAAGGGCTCTTTAGATTAGAGAGTAGATAATGCAGGCATCCTACGCTTTAAGGGAGCAGCCTACGTGCCTCCTAATTAGGCAGTACGTATAGAAATCTTTAAGATTTGCTATGACAACCCCTTAGCTAGGCACTTTAGATACAAGAAGACCTAGGAACTGATCTAGTGGAAATACTACTAGCCTAGGTTGGACTAGGAAGCTAGGGAGTATGTATGCAGCTGCAATTAGTGCTAAAGGATTAAGCTAGTATAGTACAAACCTTATAGTAAGATATAAGGCCTTAAGATGCCTTTAAAGCCATTTGAATCTATAAGTATAAACTTTATTACAGATCTGCTGCCTAGTATAGGGGTAGGCTAAGCTAAGGCGTTAGACTCTATCCTTGTGATTATAGATTAATACACAAAGGTGTCTAAATATATACCTTACCAGAAGACTATTATAGCCACTAAGTTAGCATAGGTCTTCCTTAAGTATTAGGTTAAGGACTTTAGAATTCCTACTAAAATCATCATAGACTAAGGCAGCGTCTTTACGTGCCACTTCTAGTCAGCTTTCTATTTCCACCTTAAAGTAAGGCAGAACCTATTAACAGCATTCTACCCCTAATCTAATGGCTAGACAGAAAGGCAGAACTAGAATATTAAAGCTTACCTACAGCTGCACTATAATCAGCACTAGGACAATTAGGTAGAGCTCCTTTACTTTGTAGAGCTTACCTATAATAACGCTTTCTACAATTTAATCTAGATGTTACTAAACTAGGCCTAATACAGTATTAATATCAACATGCAATAAGGGATTAAGGACAACCCTACTAGACAGGAGGTGCTAGTTGCAAGAGACTAAGTTGTGATAATCCTTAAGCTGTAGAAGAGCTTAAAGAAGCTTAGAAGCAATCTAAAGAAGCCTAAGTCTAGGGCTATAACAAGATCTACAAGCTAATGCAGTACTCAGTTGGCAAGCAGGTGTGGCTGTTAGCTAAGAATATTAGAACCACCTAGCTAAGTAGGAAGCTAGGGCACTAGCAGCTTAGGCTGTATAAGATCACTAAGCGAATAGGTAAACAAGCGTACTAGTTAAAGCTTCCCCTATAGTATAAGGCAATCCATGACGTATTCTACGTCTCATTACTTAAGAGGTATTAGCAGAATACTAAGGCTAATAGGGTAGAACCCCCACCTAAGCTAGAGATTATAGAGGGCAAAGAAGAATACAAAGTAGAAACGATCCTAGACCATAGGATTGTAAAGCAAGGAAGATCACAAAGGAAGGAATACCTAATCTAATAGGCTAGGTATATAGCTGCTGATAATTAATAGGTTCTAAGGCTTAATGTAGGACTGCTGTTAATTAAGGCATATTATAAGGAGTGAATGCAGAAGGCAATGTAGTGTATTGACCTATAAACTAAGGAAAGAACAATGCGTTTAGTTCTAAAGATGAAGGACTTACAGACTTAGAAGCAGACCTAGAAGCAGGCCTAGGAAAGATGCATGCACTAGACAAGTAGGCAGCAGGAGTAGTGTAAGGGTTAAAGCGCCACTAGTCTAGGCGCATAAACAAATGCTCTAAGTACGCATAGCCTAGGTTAGTAGGAGACAGCATAATGAGAGGGGCTAGCTCTACTAGGTATAAGGCTCTATCTAACTATAGGGTTAGCAGGTATCTAAATAGAAAGGGGGGCATATACCTATAATGAACTTTAGGGCGTTAACGTAGGCTTAGAGCCTAGACTAGTAGTTGTTAAGGACCTAAACAACAGAGGTGTTAAAGACCTAGGTAGCAGCCTTAAGGCCTTTAGTCTTAGCCTTATCTAGCTTAATAAGGCTCTTAGTATGGTGTAGGAGGGCCTAACGAGGATCGTCTATGTTGCACACAACAACCTTAGGAGCAACAGAGGGCCTAGCAACAGGGGGCGCAGTAATGGAGGGACTAGTAGCAGTAGCTCTCTTCTTCTTCTTAGCAGCTTCCTTACCTGTGACAGCGTTACTATACACACGCTAGGCTTCACAAAGGTTAGTGATAGCCTAGATCATGGTAGTAGAGTTGGTGTTAAGGCTAGCATCTTCATTATTAGCCTAGCAGTCTAGGAGAGCGTTAGCTGTAAGCTAGAGGGCGTCTAGCATAGTAACAAACTAAGGAGGGACCTACTTAACTGTTAACACTAACAAGCAAGGAAGGAAGGAGGTTCCTTACTAGAACATAAAGGTGATTGCCCTAGAGGCAGTCTATGCATTTAGTTATGCTAGATAGAACCTAGCACATCTAGCTAGGGAAATTAAAATACGTATGTGTACATTTAACACAGCATGCATAGGAGCTAGCACAGAGGCGTCTAGCAAACTTAGGAACCTTATAGCAGTTAGCAAGCTTCCACCTAAGCACAGTGCGCTCATCCTTAGGAGCCTTAGGCTCTAGGGCAACAGCATCCTTAACCTTATCCTCTACTAAAGGTGAGCAATATAGGCGAACGGTGTAAGAGCGTAAGATAGAGGAGGCAACACTAGAAGGAGTAGGCGTGCTAGGCGCCTATAACTTAGGAGAGCTAGACATCTAGGCTGCTAGTCTCTTACGAGGTGTAATAGCCAAAGCTTTTCCCTTATGCTTAGGAGCCATTATTAAACGTTCTAATCTATAAGTTAGCTACTAAAGGATAAAGGAAGGAAGGTAAATACCTTTGTAATAGGAGGTGAGCTAGAATAAGCCTTAGAAAAGTATCTAAAGAAGGCTAAGAACCTAGAAGGTTAGGCGCTTAGTATAAGGTTATGTAAGGAAAGTAGGAAGGAAAGTGGAAGGAAGTATAGAAGGTGAAGTTAGGCGTAACGCGCCACAACAATAGGGGTGGCTGTAGTAACCCACACTTAGGGGGGTTATAGGACCTAACCCCTAGGCGCGATTAAAACAACTACAACACACATAGGAATTAAGGGGGGGCTAGCCCTACCCTACGCAGCACCTAAGAATCAGGGCCAGTATGGAATTAAGGGCAATCCCTTAAAAAGGGGGGGTAATTATAAGGCAGTCCTCACGTGCCATTACATGAGGCGCTATGCTAAAGGCAGCCCTATAGTGGAGCTGCCATTTAGGTATAGCCTAGTTATTAGGGTTTATGGTATAGGAAGATATATTAGGGGCTGGAGCCTTAGTAGAGGACTCTAGTTAATAGTTGCTATATCTACATAGACCTATTGTGCTTACTGAATACGATACCCTTCCTGCCTCCTAACCTGGTTCCCTAGACTCCTATAAGACCCTAGGCTTATGCTGTTACACTCATCTACTAAGAACATTAAGATGCTATGTAGTATGAATCATCAACGTAATAGACACGCCCTAAGAGGCCTTCCATGCAAAGAGCAAGATGAGTTTAATTAAAGCCCTAAGGTTCAAGAGCTTAATAAAAGCATAGCAGAGGCTACGGCTAAGATGGGCGATAAACCTAACAAAGACTCGGCTTAGTTTAAAGAGCAACAGAAGTTATACACCAAGAAAGGCACGCTACTTTAATCAGCTCGGGAATCATATAGAGAGAAGTGGTTCTCCTCTAGTTTTGATAAAGAAGCTCTGCGGCAATTGCAACAAGAAGAGGATGATGAAACTCTAACTGAACAAGCTTCTACATTTCCCTTAATCCGCCACCTTATGCTAGAACGCAATCGTATTGCTAATACATTATTCGTCACCAAAGACCTACAGAGCAAAGAAGGGCAAGCCGTTTTACGAGATGTCTACGGCTTATGCAATGATGATAACCAAGTGGCATACTGACCAGATGAACAGCCTGTTGACGGAGTATACCCGTGCAGCAACTGTTCGACGGTCATGATAGAGTAAGCATACAATTCCTCGTATTAAATTAAACTAACCAATTTAGGCTGAGGCCTCAGATGCGTTCGAAGCACATACACAATTGCCGCCAACGCGAGCTGCGAGATACCCGAAGCTAACAACCCAGCTCGTACTCCCGCCAGCTTCGGAACCGAAAGCTCCCATTTGCAGAGTACTGTTACGCGTGTTGCAAATGGAGTTGTAGTGAAGATGACTAGAGCAACCATTGCAAATGGCATCTCGAACATCTATTAATGAGATGCGGGCTCCTTTCTTTTCGCTACACACTTGCAATCGCAGGTTACTGTCCATTCTGCGTGAACGACGACAGCCATTCTCCATCGCAAAGGATGCAGCAATGGATGACGAAGTCGACGCTACTCAATCACATTGACAAGCATATTAAGACTTACGCGAAAAAGGAATGCCCACATCCCTTATGTCACGTACCACTCATGAACGCTCAGACTTCCGGGCCCATTTTCAGGATGCTCACTGTATTGAGGAACCACGTTCAAACTGTGTGAGCAGGAAACGGAAGAGCGAAGATGATGAGGGGGAAATGCAAGACACGAATGGCGAGGCTTTAAAGCATGTGAGCAAGAAGGCAAAGAATGAGGATGAGGTAGAGGGGGAATATGCGGAATCTACGACATCATAACTAGATAATATCACTGTGTCGTTTTCAAATTGTGGGTGTGGTCTGGAAGTGGGCGAGGCCATTGGGCACTGACATATGTGCGGCTCTGTGTAATTCTAGCCTGGAGAATCAGGCAGAATCAGGCATTAACATCCTGAAAGGCCGTAGCCCCATAAAATTCGACAAGTTCGCGCTTGGAAATCACATCTGGGTTGAAGTGACCTGCGCCAAACAGGCATAGTGAATGCTACCGCCAGAAACTGCATGTCCGTTGGTCTGAAACTAAGACTGCATTCTAAATTGCGCGTCCAATTGTCACCAATTCCCGCGAGTGAGGTAAATGGCTCACAATTTGGGGCGAGCAGTAATCTGCTGCTTACCACCCGGTGGTACTGGCTGTTGACCACAAACCTCAACTTTCTGCTGCGGGGTGACACCACGCGTAAGAAAACCAATACGACCACACAAACGCTCTGTGGCACCGTTATCGTCCCTCGTCTTGAAAACCTAGATACACCTGACGTATCGCACGCGAGGCGAGGATATCAGTCGCTTCGATGCAGGCTTGGGGGAGATGTTGCCGTTGGTTAATGACCTCCAGCCATTATCCTCCACCCAATTATCCTCCACCCACGCCTCACAACATCATCAGCCACAGTTGGCAACCACAACTACAACTCAAGCCACAGTTTGAATTGCAATTTGAGAACGACAATAGTTTATATTATTCATCTTATGACATATGATTCTCGTCCTCATTGAGTACTACATTACTGACTAACTGCGAAACCTTGGAGCTTCCCCAGCGGTATCTTCGCCATTATAAATTGCCCTCGACCCCCCTTCCTTTCCTCCAGCCTTACCCGCAATCGATCCATGTGTAGTTCTCCAACGTTTCCATAATGAGCATTGACACCCCCGAATTAACGCGCCTTGAGACGCTTCCGACGGAGATTCTCCACGCTGTTGTCGACCACCTTCCAGTCTGGGAGATCAAAAATCTTTCCTGCGCCAGCAAACGGCTCCGACAAGCCTGTCTGTCGATCCTCTTCCGTCACGTGAAGTTTGAGTTCTCTCAGGCCGGGATTGAGAGACTCAACGACCTCTCCGAGATATTAAGGGTGAATGCATTTTTCAACTCTACCAAGTCAATGCCGTTGATGCTGGTACGCACGAGGTTCCACGACAAGAAGTCAGGTTCAAATGAATTATACATCTTCTTGCTATCAGTAACCATGGTAGGTTTCTTTTGCTGACACGCAGGGATGCTGTCAAGGAAATCAAGAAAAATAAGCTAGGAAAAGTCTCGACATATTCACAGGTGACAATTGGAGTATGGGACACCAGGGATGGTGAATGGACCCCACTTCTCGCTCTTGACCGACAATTTGTCAACAAAATAGCACAGTGGAATCTATGCTCGTACGACTTTGAGCTAGCATTTGGACTAGAGGCTGAGCAACAATACGAAGTAAACAGAGTTTTCTTGTATGTGCCTTCTAAATGGAAGCTTGCAACAAATGTGCGTAAGGTCAAGGGGATGAATCTAGGCAAGGACCATCTTCTGCTATTTGAAACGCAGAAATGCCTAAAAGGTTTCGGGAAGAATCCAACTGTAAAGCTACAAATCCCTGCAACTTTATTCAGGTAAATTGTCCCAGCGCAGATATTCGAGGCGTACTTATGATTTTTAGGTCCAATGATGCTTCGAGAGCTTTAATGCGATTTATTTCTTAGGATCCAAGTCATGAGACAGCCATAGTGCTTTCTGATATCTATGTCTAACACATGGACCATAATCAACTACGAGACTCTACACATTCCCTTCTAGAGCATAGGGACAGCTCTGATGAGTTCAAAGTTGCTAGCAGAGTAATCAGCTGTGCCGTGGAACCAATCTTTGCTGTACTTTTCTCTCCGTCCGGATCCGCAATGTTTCATCTACAGTTATCATTAAACCCCGAAGACCCAACAGCTAGCAGAGATAGCTTCTATGAACTATCAGTGGCATGCTTTCTAACCAGAGAGACACAAGTCACATCATCATCAATTAAGTTTGTAGTATCGCGCGGTTTCACTAATGCGCCGAGTGCCACACAACACATTTGTTCGTCAGATGAAGGATCCATTTCCTTAGGACCTATCGAGGTGGTTATAGATCATGGGTACGAGGAGATTAGTATTGCAGTTAGGGATCCTGCGGTATCTATTTTCTAGAGAGCTTTGGGCGCCTTCCGTCACTGTGCCTATCCTCTTAGTGCTCCGCCTTCGGACATGTCTACTATCAGCTTTGTTAACAAAATGTCTGCTACAAGATACACTATATTCGAAGACGCGTTGATTAATATCGAGGGTTCTGGCTTGCCTTCGGAGGCCTATTTCAGCTCATTTACGATGAAAGGAGATACGCTCGCTGAAGACCACCGTCATGTCTTCCAAATCTCCCGACCGATTATTAAAACAATAGTAGAGGATAGCAACCGAGAAGCAGGACAGTTTGAGATCGTGATATTTGTTTATGATGAAGAAACGATAAGGTGACTTGGATGACGCATGGGAACACTGGTGGAGATATCGCTGGAAGCCGCAATCCTTACCCAGAAGCTGCATGGGCCCTGCACCACGAGTTACCACTCCTCGTCTGGCTACTACCTAGACATTAACTAAGGTTATCAAATATTAAGTCTCACAAATCACCAGTCACTATCGCAGGCAAGTCTCATTCCACAGTGAAGTTGATTATTGAAGCTAGAAGCTAATGCCATGTAGAGACTTTGACTATCGAGACAGATGTGATCTAGGTAATGAAATTCTCCTCTAATGGTCGATACATCCTAATTAAAGCCTGAGAATCCTTTAAGAATAACTTTATGAGCCTGAAGAGAAGCACGCACCTCTGGAGCGTAATAGTCTACGACCTACAGGAGGGGAGATCGATAGGAGCAACCTTAGGAAGTGAGAGTAATGTCACAATGGACCTAGAAGATGATATCTTACATACTTACTGATTAACAAGAGATGGTGCTATAGAGGATACTGCTTATTCGCTCTCATCCCTAGCTTTAACGGAACGCCAATACCTTACCTTTATACCAGCCGGATGCTGCTGCCATACGTGTGGGAAGACATTAGACTCGCCATGTTTTGTGTCTGTCATAGAATATAAAGGGGTCAAAACGGCAGTTCTAGGACACACAATGGCAGGTCTTAGTAAAACAACGGCAGTTAAAGAGACATGTCAGCCTCTTATAGTTCGTATTACCACCCTGCCAGTCAAATTAAACATCGAAGGCACCTGCGAAGCTGTATTCTCCCTAGGTTCAATAAGGTTGTTCCCTAAGGTTATAGACGAACAAGGTGGCTTAGTTGAAGATGCCTTTGAGTCATATTGGACATGCAATAAGGAAGAAGATTCATGTTGCACCTGTACTTTGTGCCTTTCAGAACGACAGTGTGATACTAAGGCTCTAAAGCCCACCAGGATAACACAAATGGTCAGAAGAATTACTGATTTCAAATTGCCCTCGGGATTGGCAGTGCCTCCGGAACAGATGGAAGAGATTCATCTACAAGCTGAACTTAACGAAGTCAAGAAGATGTCCATCTATAAAGAGTCTGAGGTCGCAGCCAAAACCTCGGTTGAATACATCAAACAAATTTTTGGCGATGAAAATTTCCCCTAGGATAGTTGGATAGAGTTCAAGGAGGCCATGGAGGAAATTAAAGAAATATTTGATCACGGGGAATACATGAAACGCCTTTTTGAGCCGGGACATAGTGGAATCGGATGCCAGCTTCTAGTCTTTGTCTATACCTTTTACTTTAGAGAGACCAATGAGGATAGCAGTTTTCATTGGTCTTCGGCGACCGCGATGGGTTGGCTAGAGGAGAATCTAGGTTGGCATTACGAGCGGTTCTTTTCAGGAAGTTTCGCTGGAGCCAGGCGCTGGTATCCATTCCTAGCATACCAGACATTGGAAAAGAAAATGCTTAAACTAGGCGAGGAACAAACCGCGAAAGGAAAGAGGTTTAGAAAATACTTCTGGCCGAAAACAGTGTCGGCAGTAGTGAGTCAGTTTAACAGTGCAAACTGCAGTTTACGCAGTTGGTTTAGTAGATCCGGTGAAACTGCAGTTTTACTTGCACTGCAGTTTCAAACTATTAGTTTAATATATGTAATCAGTTTATGCAGTTTAAACTGGCAGTTTGAACTGTATACTACACGTGATAAAAGCACAGTTGCATATAGTGAAAACTCTGCAATTGCTAATGAATACAAGACCTAGAACGATATTGATATGAATATAAGAATAGAAGTATAGTTAACGTTATAACTTCTTAACTATTAGACTCGTTGTTAATCCTTAATAGCAAGCTGTTTTATACTAAAGAAGCTACTCTTAATTCTTACACTATATCTACTACTATACTAGCTGCTTCACTAACTATTTCTTTATTAGTAAGAACTAGAAAGCGCTAGCAGAGTTCTAAAATATAGGAGTATACCTCTAGAGCTTCAACTAATACCTTCTGTAACAATGCTAGAAAAGCAGTATAGCGCTATAAGTTCTATTAAAAGGAGTATCTTAAATTAAGTAGCACGAAAGTTGTAGTTACTCATCTTGCAACCTATAGCATTAACGTTAACTCTAGGCAAGAACTATAGATAATATCACAGCAAGCTAGTATAAGTGATGCTTTTTAGCATATTAGTGTAGGAAGTGACTGTAAGTAACAGAATTTGATGTCTATAAGTATAATTAATAGATTAAGTACAATTGACAGATCACTTCTTAAAGTTCTATATATCTGCTAGATTATAGCTTATAGTATCCCTTTCTATATAGTTGAAGTTGAAGAATTCTAAGCGTTACTGTTATATCTAAATCCTACTATTAATAACCACTTACTATCATCTTATAATATAATACAGCAGTGGATGCTCTAGTTATATAGCGTTAAAAAGGGTTGAATCTAGTAGAAGCTTTAGTCTGCTCTTTTAAAAATACACTTTACTGTCAACCTATAGACGTCTCTAAACTCTCTTGCTATTCTTAGGGTTATTAGGCATTATATACTAGAATCAGGTCTATTACAACACTTAATACTAGCATTAAAGGAACTTAACAGCACTCATTCTAGTAAGAACTAAGTAAGTAGTATTATAGAGGTAATTAATAATTATAGGATTACTTTAAAGGTTAGATACTTTATAATGATATATGCTCTCTTAACTTATACGTCTCTCTTATTTAATATAGTTGCTTCATTGCTAATATTAGAGTTTATAGTACTATTTAATTAGTATCAAATCAACTATAAGCTGCTCTATTATTAACTTTGCTGTAATGGCTAGAGTCTTGACCCCAGTAATGGCTCATCCCTAGTAATGGCTCACAAAAATCAATCCCCTTAATGCGATTGGGTTTCGTAACGTCTACGCTTTACAGGTGCCTCTCCTATGCTCGGAAATGAATCATCTGAATCTCTAGCTTCCTCCTTAATACTTAGTTCCTCTAAAATAACCTTTTGTGGATGTCCTCTTGGTCTTTTTATCATAGGCTGCGCTTCCTCTTTGCAGGCTATGTGTAGTACTTCCGTAGTTAAATAGATATGAACACTATCTAATTTGACTCTTTTACCCTTAGTAGCCTTCTTTCGCTTCTTTAAAAGCTCGCTCTGCTCAGCAAGTTGCTTTGCTATAATCGCAATGGTTGCATTTTGCGTTTCGCACATGCGTGTCATTCGCTCCGTATAGCGCTTCACTAGCGAAACAATTACAGGACACTCACGTAATAATTCTATGAACCTTTTGTTTGATCTAATCATTTCAATTGCTTCTAGGGGAGAGCTTTTTAATAAAGAAAGATCAAGAGTGGTTGTTTGATGTGGTGTAGTTGGTTAATGACTTTGAGAAAGAGGTTGTAGAATAGGCTTGATATCTTTAAGTACACGTATAGGAGTCGCAGGCCATAAGCCAGTACCGCGCCATCCACTTAGAATATTCTCTCTAATCATAGCCTTAACCTGTGCACGAGATAATAACTTAATCCATTCTGCTTAAGGGATACGTTACAAGCTAAGCTAGGTTAACGCATGCGTTTTAATTGTGTGATATCGCTTGAATGCTAAGAAGACACTAACATCAAGTGGCTGTAGTAAATGTAATGTATGAGGAGGCATAATAAGAAGGTCAATCTTATTCTCTATATAATATGTGATAAAATCACCCTGTATATGGCTTTGATGTCCATTAGTAATGAGTAGACGCTGTCGTCCTGCAGCCTTCTTGTAGGTTAAAGGCTGGAATACCCGTTTCAACCATTTAAGACCTAGCTGATTTAAAGTCCATCTATTCTTACTTGTTGCAAGATACTAATCTTCAGGTGTTTGTTCGTTAAGCCATCTTGCATTAACGTTATTGCCTTTGAATATCAAGAGTGGCGGTAGCGCTTCGCCTACAGCATTAATGCATTTAATATCTGTCACCTATTCCTGCTTTCCTGCTATAACCTTATATTAAGTACCTTTATTAAGATATACAAGTACTTTCATTACCTGCTCTTCACTAATCCCAAATCCTAATTCATCTATATTCTATATATCAGAAGGTTGGTATTTATGCTCGGCATACTTTGATGAAACCGCGTTGAACTAGCGTTAAACATGCTTATATGAAGCGCCATCTTTACGTGCGTACTTAAGCTGACGCGCGTAGATAGAACCTATCTTAGGATGTCGTTTTGTAAAGCGGTAGATCTATTTATGGTTGATGTGACTAGGTATAGGAGGGTTAGGAGCAGATCGTAACGTGTGAATAACGCGTGCGTTTCGAATGTTATACGCAAGCTCTATTAACAACGGGTTCGTAATTAGTGTTCCAGTAACAGTATATTGCATTATCCATCATATAAGAGTAGCTTCTTCTGCGTCTGTAAGTATTTGTTGCATTTTGTGGCTCGTAGATCGCGTTTTGCCTCTAAGTAGCCTCCGTCGCAATGTTGATGATGGAATTTGAAAGTGTTTTGCAGCCTTATGAATACTACAGAATTCATTATTCTAGTAGGCAGTTATAGCATTTAGTGTCTTCTCTTGAATATCTAAGCGTTTTTTAGAAAGTTTACTAGACATTGTTGAAGAAAACGCGGTACGTATGTGTGACGTGTGATTTTGTGAGCCATTACTAGGGATGAGCCATTACTAGGGTTAAGACTCTATATAATTAACCTTACCACTTAAGCCTTCTTATTTTAAACTAAGAGCAAAGCATTATTAATAGAGAATAATACTCTCATTCCTCCTACTATACTCAAAATGGAATACTAGTAGGCAAAGGGACTACTTAGAAAGCTTCACAACTTAGTTGTATATATATAGCAAAGCCCTTAACGAATTGCCTAGTTCTAGGAGCTCTTAGGAGGTAGGAATCTTGTTTAAGATAATGCTACATAGTGGAATTCATAGTATAATATGATAAAGAGCAGACTAGAACTAAAGAACGCTCTTAGGTTATTCTGTATACAATTCCATAAGGATCTTACAGATATGCTATCACCTAAGGATTAGAAGGATCTTGAAAAGCTATAGAGCTTCTTATTATGTTTCTATAATGCAACACTCTTAACTAAATCTTAAGGGGCTACTATTAAGCAGGTTCTTCTAACAATGGACTTCTTACTTAAGCAGTTTGAGGACAGTAAGAAGAAGTATCAAGATGATATCTTTATAGGACCTTACTGTAACTCTAGCTAGAAGAAACTTAATAAGTATTATAGCCTAACAGAGAGTTCTCCTGTTTATATCATAGCATTAGTATTATGCCTGTAATAGAAGTGGGAATATATTAATAATAACTGGCCTACACATTAGATTCCTTTAGCGAAAGCCTAAATGCAAGAGTTCTAGGAGAGCGAGTATTAGAGTACAGCAATTTTAATTCTATTAGCAACATTAATAGCACCTCTATAGAACACCTTTCGGCAATAGCAACAGAAAAGGGAGCGCTCATCTCTTAATATTAATGAGTATTAAAAATATCTATAAGCTCTAGTCCCACCTACTATAATAGATGCTTAAGCGTGGTGGCTAGAACCTACGCAACAGAGGACCTTTCCTGCATTAAGTATAATAGCGATTAATATACTATTAGTTCCTGTAATGTCTGCCGAACTAGAACGTCTATTCTTAGGTGCAAAGATTACAATAACAGATCAAAGGAATAAGCTCAGAATAGATAGCATACAGGTAATTGAGTGTTGCAAGTCATAGCTCGGAAAGGGTAGTATTCCATACATTGATTTAAATTAGCTAGTCTTATACAGTTCTTATACAGTTTATATGGTTTGCACTGCAGTTTTGGTAGTTAGTTGGTTTTAAATCTTACAAAAACCAAGACANNTTTGCACTACTGCCTACACTGCTTCTAAACGTATAAGAAAATCCTGAATTGAAGCGGTCGAGCAAAATTCGAAACTGGCCGCCACGAGGGAGTACAAATCTTCCAGATGATTCCCGGATATATTTTCAAAAGCTTGGTAGGTAGACACCAGATCTCTCAAGTGCTTCTCCACCTGCAATCTAGACTCGGCCTCCTTGCTGGTGTATGAAAATTGTGCGCGGTGGATAAGATTATCTATATCCTTCAACAAAGGTTTCTTGTGACTCTTGGACAGATACTTCGACTTCTCCCAATGAGAGGAGCGTAGTTGTGCAAGGATACGTCAGCGATGCAAGCGAACAATACTGTAATATAGTACTTTCATAGCATTTGAGCCATTCTCCTCCCGATCAGCATCTACCGTTGACAGAATAGATGACCATCCTTCTAATGCAGTCTTAGTCTCGTTGTTTAGCGAGATGTCCAATGCGGCGAATCGCAGTGTGAGACTTGGCGGGCCAAGATGCTGCTCGACACAAACAGCAGCCACGCTTTGTGCACCTTCATCGACAGCTACAAGGGAAGCAAAATCATCGGCAAGACGTTGTTCGACAACGAGTGGTAAGCTGTACTTCGTGTTCGGATCATGTGGAGATGCAGGAAGCCAGTCTGCGGCGCTGAAGTATTGAGGAGCGATAGGGACCGCGTTGGTCGTCTCTTCAAGGTTGACTAAATGTTGTCGGAAGGTATCTTTGGAGAGATCGCGCAAGATTGACTCATCTATAGATCTGGTACGGATATCTTTTCTTTCCATAACAGAGAGGATACTAAGTGGATATAGAATTTGACGAGGCACTGGCTTCCGTGGACCGCGCCTAAGAGCCGCACGGAAACAACTAAACAGCGCACAATCGAGCGCAACCACGAGTTCCACCACCTTTCCCCCTTCATTGCCTTTGACGAGGCTTTCCGTCTCTCTCATTGCGGCTCCAGCCGTATTTACACCATCGATGACTGGTAGGTTCTTCCCTTTCATTACAGCACCTATAATACTACGAGCTCGACGTCCGGCCTCAGCTCACGCTCTCGCAGCACTGTTGGATCGGATGCACCATGCTATATATAGAGCAAACCTCATAGCAGTTCATATAGTGATGCGTTCAATAACATGCTTCATGATAATCTGATGCTACGTCCATATGTTCTATCGCAAGATTGAACTCATCGTACTGTGTTTAATAGAACCACAATCCACTGTAGTCCCCCGTAACGACTTTCTTCGAGAAATTGCTAGTCTTTCCCATATCTCCTATCATCGTGCCGTTATCCAGGTCCATCGCCCATACAAGTGTTCTAAACCAACATTAGTTGCATGATGTGATTTGAGAATAATCAGGACTTACCCTCCCAAGCACTTCGAATTTGCGTATTGAAGCTTAGTTTTCATCGTCTCACCATCATCGTACGACACCTAGGAAAGGTCAATTCGGTCACTTGAGCCATGCTCTCTTTGCTAGATAAGTGTACGTACCCACTGGTTCCCTCCCCACGTCACAATCTTGACTGCTGCATCCTTGTCCAAGGTCACAGTGGCTCCAGCACTGATGACGTCCCCAATCTCGACAGATGATAGAATCCCGGCAGTGGCTGTACAAGGCCCTGCGTTACCGCCGGCACTGAATGGGCATCCCGTTGCCGAACATGACGGATCGGTGAGCGTGAAGCCTGCACAAAATCGAATTAGTATACCGCTTGCAAGCAGATGAGGTACATACTTCGACCATAGAAGCCCAGACCCATGTTCACCTTGGCGGGGTCGATATTATTCCGCCACAGCAGTTGAAGTGCTAGGTTAATTTCCGTGAGATTTGTATGTGCTTGAACGATGTTTCCAATGCTCTTGACGCTAGAGTCCCAAGTACCGTGCAAGTCGTAGGTCATAACGTTGAACCAGTCAATAATAGGCTCCATGCCGGCGATGTCGAAACCTTGGAGGTACCAGTATGAAGATGGCTATTGTACAATTTAGCAAGAAACGCTGAGCAGAGAGCTTGGTGTGCGTACCAGCGTGAGGGAGATTCCAAACCTGTGCGACAATCCCGCATTGTCAAAAGCCGCACGGAGGTTCTTCAAAAACGAGACAAAATTAACAAAATCATCTGGAGATCCGAATCGATCCGGTGCTACTGGATACTCCCTGCCCTTACGTTAGTCAACGATGGCGAATCAGAGCCAAGCACATACCAATCGAGGTCGACGCCATCGAAATTGTTATTCACCAAGAAAGAAATCAGAGACTTGAAGAAAGCACTCTGCGCGGATGTTGAACGCGCAAGGTTTGAAAAAGTGGTAGCTGTTGCGCCTGGATCGTTGAATGACCAGCCACCCACACTGATCCAGACCTCTAAGCCGTTCTGTTTCTGTTTAAGAGCTGAGACACGTTGATATAACGCCGCGACCTGAAAAAATGTGAGCTCAGAAGACATTGAATCTTGATGGAAAACCATACGTCGTTCGACATCGGTGCTATCTCAAAAGTACCCGGGTCGATATACGCAAAGGCGAAATTGATGTGCGTCCAGTAGCCAAGTGTTACGTCTTCTGGTGCCATTGCTTGAATAGTTGTCAGCACGTTGTTATCTCCATGACGGGTGCGTCCTTACTATTGCAAGATCTCTCCAAGTTCCAGCCTTCATAATATCCGATGACACGACCGTTCGTTGCAGAATTGCCGCTACACGATGGTTCGGGAACCTTTGTGTCGCCACAAAAGTCGGCAGTGCTTCCACAAAATCCTGTTTCCATTAGCCTTCCACCTACCACGATTCCTCGCAGCTGCTCTTAACTCACCAAAAGCACTGCAGCAGACATTTAACGGACACGTTGAGGCGTTACTCCATTGTATACCCCATCCAGGATCACATTCGCTCTTGTAGCCACAGCTGGAAGTGCAATTTTCTGCCGCGCAAAAGACAGGTCCTAGTCCACAAACACCTCTGGAAAATATCAGTCGGTCTGGCGTCAAACGTTTCCACTGTGCTTCGCTCTTACCCATTTGAACAGCATCCTATCGCGCATGGCTTGGTGGGGCTGCAGGTATAATCTTGGGCAAGAACGGAAAATAAAAGAAGGCCAAAGGTGGCAAGCCAGGCTGCCACTGTTCGAGTTGAAGTCATGTTAGGTCGATTCGACAGTACGGAATGAGTACAGCAACTTTCTGCTTCTTTGTTCTACATGTGTGAAGATTCGGAGGTATCTGTCATAATCCAAATCGTTGACCTTTTCATCGCAGCTACCGCGAATACTTTACTCCCACACGGAGCGTGCGGGGGCAGAAGTTGCGACTGAATTTCACAGTCATCTTCGAGTACTGAGGGGCCCATTAGACTGGCTAATGATACACAGTCAGATTCTGTCAAATGAGGCAGTCCCCTGCCGGCGACCGGATCCTACAAGGCCGGACAGAATGCAGGCAACGGAGATGAGCAACTGTAAGGCTACCTGAGGTGCCGATCACTACCCTAGAGATTTATGTTCTCTCTTTACTGGCATTGCTCTAGATAGTTGATAAGATCGCAAACAGCAATCTTGGGTAAATAACAATGCTGGGAAGAAGTGGGGGTCGGAATCAGAAGGGAGGGTTGTAATATTATACCCTTCCCTTGCATCTCAAATCCTTGCAAGCGGTTAGCGTTGGCAAGTATCATATGACATTCCCAGGATGCGAAGAGATGCATGGTACACAGAAACTAATCTCAGGATTACCTCGTGCTTACCCGAGCAGGTCTCTGAAATTCGCATGTCAGCAAAACTGGGGGGCACGAGTAAGTCAATATTACCTCGTCATGTCTGGCTAGCACGAGATCGATCGCACCTCGTTATGTCTGGCTTTCGATCTGGAGAGAGAATTTCCCAAGGCGCGCTGAGCTTTTTCAGTCCCCCGAGAAAGAAGCATAGCTATATCCGAAGTTCGAAAATCAGATTCCACTGAGCCCAGCCAGGTCTCTGTCTTTCTCGACACATTGAAACAAATTTACGATGCATCTTCTACTGGTAATCCTGACTCTGCTCGGAGCATGCGAAGCTCTCGTACCCCGTTCAATTGTACACAAACACGATCGGAGGGCAACAACAACAACTTCTGCACCTGCGGTGTATCAGACAGGAATTCCTTGTAACTGCAACAACTACTACGTAGTTTCGACCGGTGACTCTTGCGATGCTATTGTCACAGCATATAAGAATGCATTCACTCTTGCACAATTGTAAGTCTCCGTTCTGCTGTTCTGCTTGAATGCTAACATTGTAGCTATGCATGGAACCCAGCAGTCGGAAGTACTTGTCTAAATCTTTGGGTTGGCTATAGTGTATGTGTCGGTGTCGACGCCACAGTGACAAAATGCACCACAACTTCGGCACCACCAACTACTACGACTACGAGCAAGCCGATATCTACAACCTCTCCAACGACAACCACTACTCTCCAGCCTTACTCATCCATCTCATCGACAGTAATCAACGCTCAGCCAACTGTCACAGAGCTGCAGCCTTTTGGAGTGCCGAGTCCCGTCCAGGCAGGAATTTACAGTGGCTGCGAAACATACTATCAAGCTGTGGCTGTATGTCTATCCCGAAGCCATTACAGCAAATTTATGACTGACAGCCAAAGGGTGACAATTGTACCTCGATCACAGACTACTTTTTCGGCTTCAATGAAGCCCAGTTCATCTCCTGGAATCCAGCTGTATTGTACGACTGCTCAAATCTTGTAATCGGCAACTACTACTGTGTTCAAGCTCAAGCATACCGACCTAGCCCAGCAGTTTTTTCTGGTCCTGGTCTCCCATCACCGCTTCCCAATTGCACCGTTTCCGACTGTACAGCTTGGTACAGAGCGACGGAAACCGACAATTGCACCAGTGTTCCCCAGACATTTGGCAACTTCTCACTCGTCGAATTCACCCAGTGGAACAGCATAAACCCGAACAATTGCACAGGCTTCGACACCGGCTACTTCTACTGCATAAATTGGCCTTGGTCTTCCAGCACGAATTTCAACAGCAGTAATTTCAACGACACTGATTACAGCACATGGCGATTTCCTATCAACAGCTGCTACAACTCCACGGTCAATGTAACAACCACTGTACCAAGCACAACTACGAGCACAACCACGACAGCTGGTCCAACTTCCACTTGCGTTAAATCGTACACAGTAGTGGCTGGCGACTCATGCGCTGCTATTCAGGCCGCTTATAGCATTACTTTCGCACAGCTCTTGGCGTGGAATCCCAGCATCGGTTCAAATTGCGAGTATCTTGCCATCGGGAACACGTATTGTGTTTCTCAGTCCGCGGGAACGACTACCACGACATCTAGTCAGCCAACACAGACATCTTCATGCACAAAAAGCTATACCGTTGTCGCCGGTGATTCGTGTGCTGCTATCGAGGCCAGTTATAGCATCACTTTCGCACAGCTCCTGGCATGGAATCCTAGCATTGGTTCGAACTGCGAATATCTGGCCATTGGAAACACCTACTGTGTGGCCTAGTCTTCTTGAACAACTACAACTATCATACAGATGCCTTAGAGGATACTCGTGCAGTTGCAGAGGCGAAGTTTGTTATGAGCGATGTAGACTTCAAGAGCTGGGATACTTTGTTAGATGCCGGGTGCACGAATTTATAGCTTAGAAGTGATTACTATGTTAGTATATAAAATAACGTACTATAATTGTTACGAGGTTTAGAAGGCGCCTTAGTCACCGTACCAACGTTCTAAAAGAGACAAGCACATTCTCTTCCTAGAAAACTGCTTAAAAATTTCAAATATGATTCTAGGGTGGTGTAAGGAGCCGCCAGTCTGTCGTGTCTACAGGTCCACGTTTCCCTCATGTGTGCTATGCTAACAGCTGCATTTATTAGAATGAGTCGTAATTCCGACCTGCTACGTACTCCTCTACCACCATCCTCCCGCGGCCTTCATTTCGCAAAGGCTGGTATTATTATTGACAATCTTCTGTCTCACTAGGTATATTTTGAACCCTGCTCCTGTATGTTTATTAGGGCTTGTGACCATTCTCTTAGGTTTAGGAAATGCGGTAAGACGTGACAGGGGTATCAACCTTGCCCATAATCCCCTTTACTATGCCTAGTGCCCCTACGCGCATAGAAACGCAGACGATATTCTCCAATTCGCGCCATGTGTTGCGACGGAGATATACTCGGTACACTTGCAGGATTCGGGGCTGACAAGTTCTATGTGATAATAACATTGTGGGGCCGGGAAAGCAAGGTACAGTACAAACAATCATTAGTGTAGGCCTGTAGGTTAATCGCTAGATTGTGTAACCGTGCGGCGTGTCCGGTCCGACCGACCCTCGATGACTAGTCAGCATGACTAGCCGACGATCCCGGACAGGTAAAGCCTTACCTCTAAGAAATTACGAGCTCCGCCTCAAGCCATCAAAATGCGTGTTTGAGGGACATCAATCATTCAACGCTCCTTCAATATGCGAGCATAGCCACATTTTCCTTAATCACCCAGCATCGCTTTTCTCGTATCTGGTGCCGACCAATTCTCCTACCATGCAACCTCACCCGCTTGCATTCTTGCTCAGGTTCACACCTCGGAGAAAGAAGAAGGGAGAGCGTTCGCCACCCAAGCCCCTCCCACCACGATCTCGTCGTCTGACTGTGGGCGAAATCCCATCTTTGGAGGAACCCTCCAGCGACCCTCTGCCCCCACCCACAATAGCACATCCCCAGGAAGTGTCCCCGATATTTCTTCTTCCCACCGAGCTACGCCTCCAGATATACACTCTCGTCCTTGGCAATCGCAACATCCACCTCGGTCTTGAGACGGAGGATGATAATCGTCTTTCACCATACCTACGGCACTATCACTGCAAATACGGACGGCAAGATCTGTTCATAGATCCATGGCATAATTGTTGGTTCCCCCGAGGTGGCAGACCCAAAGATCCTGTACAGAAGATCCTGAGTCTGCTCTTGACATGCCGACTAGTATATTCTGAGGCAATCGACCTGCTGTATTCGGCAAACACCTTTCAGTTGGAGAACTTGCATCTTGTCAAGCATCTTCATACGCTAGTCCTACCGCAAAGGTTACAAGCCATACAGCGTCTGGTACTCATCTTACGTTTCGACAGATTTCCACTCGCACCGAACGAGATAGAAGACAATGGGCTGTCACAAGCGATGGTTTGGAAGACATTGTCGGAACTAAAGGGATTACGGGAAGTACATTTGCATTTACAGGCAGCCGAGACGGATGATCGCATGTGGAGAGACGATGGTAGTTGCAGAGAAGCATTGAGAACTCAGATAAGGCCACTGTTAGAGAGGCTAGATGTTTTTAGGGTATGGTTGCCAGTCATGAAGATCTTGACATGGGAAGGCATGGAAAGCGATTCCTTTGCAGTGTGGCCGTCGTAATAAAGTTGCGAATGACAGCAGATATGAACACACTCGCCCCACGATAGTCTGACAAGAAGTGAACGAGAGATTGTGAACAAACAATGCGCTAAAGGCTAGAAGTACTAGATATGTTATATATAGACACTATCTAGACACAATTCGATACACACTAATGGTCATGGGCTGCTTCTCTAGGCATATTACCCATTAGTGCCTTCACAACCATTCCCTTCTGCTCCTCCGATAAGCTCGTACCTTCAGGAAAGAAAGTTGAGTTGAAGACCGGCCCCCACATCGTCATATCTGCCTCTTTTCCGCCATCGCAGCTTTCTTCGTCAAAAAATGCAGCGAGAGACCCCAACTCCTCCTTCTCCACAGCGGTCAGAGCACGTTTTGCCTTTGAAGAACTCGAAGCTTTTGTGACTTTGCCATTTTCGTCGATAGATCCTCCGGCCCCAATCACACGAACACCTGTTTTGTGTCAATCTTCGTAAGTGGAATTTGAAAAATTATGAACTTACCCGAAGCGAAGAGTCCATAGGAATCAGCGTTGTTCATTGGCTTTCCGTAGTCCGGGCCACCGTTGTCGGGTAAATTCGTTGAGATCTTCCTACAGTTTTTCCATCCTGATTCATTTAGCGGCACTCTATGAAGCTCAGTGGAACTTCTCTACTCACCATATGCGACGTTACTAAATGCCACTCCTGAGCCAGCGTTGACATCGACCGGGGAGTCAAATGTTTTGCCTCCATGTCTCGTATGAGTGAGCTGACAAGTGACGACAAGATTAGTTCTTGAACACGTGTAAAGGTAGATTTGAAGATGCTATATACCTCGTGTACTACAACTTTATCGAAGAGTGAGAGCAAGTCTATGGGTGTGAATGGCCAGACCTTGGCGGAAATCTGCGCAATGGGACGACCTAGTAACCCCACTAGCTTCTGCCGCCATGTTCCGCAGTTCGGAAACTTCAGTCCTTGAACGTAAGACTGTTCTCCAAGCTCAGCATCAAGGAATCATGTAGGAGGGGAAAGACATACCAGGAACCATGGACAAAGTGTAATCTGGGATGGTCTGGTTGCATCATCGCTGACCCACGTGTAAGCCAGAGCGCCGATACAGATTTTTCTTGGATCCTCTTCATCATCGTCCACGACCTCGACAATACTCGTGTCTTTGATACGAGCATTGCCGTCCTGATCTGTGATGTCTTTGTATCTTTCCGACGAGCAGTAAAAAACCTTGTGTTGAATTAGTTTGAGTCGATTAAAGTGTATCCGATGATCCTCACCACGTCGCCTGCAGCGGCTCTGGTCGCACCTGAGGGTCCACGAAGGTCTGCCGCCGGATCCGCCATGCTCGAGATACCTCGAGGAAACTGAAAATTGCTACCAACAGCGTACTGGAAGTAGTCTACGCGCGCCTTGTTTCTCGGACAAGTTCCACCAAAGCGACCTTCAACATTGTGTAATTAGCTTGTTAGAACTAGACTTAATCATGACCGAGACATAGCGTACATAAGATTGCTTCTTGGGGTGTAGGATAAAAGGATGGATCAGCGGTTGGAGCCCACAGGTGGTCCATCAAAGTCTGAACTTCTTGTCTAACCGGCCCACGGAGCTCGGTGACAACATTCGTGGCCATATCAAAGGCACAGGTGAGCTTCTCGGCGAGAAATGCTTGGGCGACAAGATTGCAAGATGTTGTATCAATGACATAGGCGGTAGTTGTAGCGCTCAGGCAAAGAGCCGACAGAAAGTGAGTAGAATACATAATTGAAGCAAGTCCGCGTGTGCTCTCCGAACAGGAAGACCTTCGACAGGAAACTTTCTGCGGATGAGGCAAGTATTCTGCCTTGTGAAACCCTCACTTGAGGCGATGTTTGGCAAACTATACGTGCACTCTCCCACACTCTCACACGCCACTAGACTTGTGATCTCAACGGCTAACCCCGAAGCTTTTTCGGCGACATACTCTGCTAAGGACGGAACAAGGATGGTAAACAAGGATGAGCTCACATGAGCAGCAATTCATAAGCTCAGAAGGAAGGCAAGGATCACGGAACCAGAGAAATTGCAACACGGAGATGACTGACGTGAGATGAGGCAGATCATCAACCGATATTGTTTTTTGTCCGACGCACGAAATCCTTGTACGCCTTAGCATGGCCCCCACGCGGTCCGCTTACCTGCCATAAGCGCTAAACCCCGAACTCCTGGTACCTGCATGCGGTTAATTTAGGCTTCATCAATCTCCGACGACACTACTCTCTGACATGCGTAAAATCATTTCCTTTACATTATTCCATACCGGCCTTTCCAACCATCCCTGTCGCCCATATCGTTAGCTGTTGTGATATGAGAGCTCTCACCAAGGGGCTATGATACCACCCATGATATCCTTGTCTCGGACGGCCGAGGGACTTTTTCACTCGCAACGAAGATGGTGCCGAAATATTACCCTCCATTCTCATAATCTATACTTTTTGCAGTTTTCTCTCAAGAACTTCAAGTTCTGGGGAAACATCATACAACACCCGCCAATATGATCTTTCCACATCATTTGTCGTCACTAGTTGCGACTTGCCTCTTGCTGCGACCTGTTCTCGGAGCCGGCGTGGCTACTTTCACTCTGGAGGAAGCCTCGTCCGTTACTCTGGTACCTCGAGACCTTCCTACAGATGTACCGCCTGGATCCATCACCTCTATTCCTGCGAATGGCATTGATATTTATCTGTCAGAGACTACTCAGAAAGCTGTTCAAGATGCAATCTCTGGAAGTTGTGGTACGACTGGCAGCCTACAATGTCAAACAGCCATACAGGCAGCGCTCAATACACAGAGTCTTCAAGCTGGACAATTGCAGCCACGTTTTGCTGGCCTGGTTGTTGCTGGGCTAGTTGCTATCGTTGCAATCGTCATAGAGCATTACCGACTGAGCAACACTGCGGTCCCTTCCGCGATCCATCTTTCACCTGCACAGCTCAGTCAGGCTCCGAACATTGCAAGTGCTACAAGCGTGGTAGCAGTAGGTGGCTCCCAAACGACAACTTTTACCCTCCCACCGTCCCCAACGACGGTCACGTAAGTCATCACCCTATGCAGCTGTGAGGCTTGGGACTGATGCAAAGCCTGTGCAGTGCAGTTCCCACAATCAGCATCAATCCTAGCAGTGGAGATCTACACATCAGTCTTACTGATAGTCAAGCTCAATCGTTCATGACGATCATGGGCCTCCCGGGGACTTGCTCGAGCAGCCAATCGCCAGTGGGTATTGGCAGTACAAAGCGAGCCATCACAACCACATCAACCTGCCTCAGTCTCCACGCAAACGCGCTGATGTACAACTCTTTCTCCGGTAAGATCTCCCGCAGCATTAAAGTCGGAAGCTGATTCAAAGACTAGGCCTTGCTTCGGCTATTAGCTTGATGTTCCGGTCAGCGAGTCCTCCGAATCCATTTCCAGGCTTCAGAAACGCCGCTGTTCAAGCAGAACAGACGGAATTTCTAACCCAATGGGCGGTAGGTAATTTCCAGTCGGAATTGACAGTTCCTGAGCTAAATTCGCCTCATAGCTTGCTGCACCTGCATTTGGGGTCACTGTGGACCTTATGACAGCCATCGCAGGTGTCGCGTTCGCCCTCGCATATATCTGGTGGGTTTACTTCCTCATCCCTGTCCAGTGACTAACGCAGCGGTCTAGGACGTCTCTGAGCGTCGCTCTTAGTGTAGATAATACCATCTCAGGTTCATTAACAAAAACTACCACAGGGGACTGCCCTTCGCAAGAGGGTGACCCGGACAACACAAATCTGGTGTGCTCGCTGGCCTCATGTTCAGGTAAGATGGTGGATAGCAAGAAAATTTGATACATGCTGATACACTTACTCAAGGCACATCGGACACGAAGCTTTGCACCGTCGATCCGTGGAAAGACTGTACTTGCATGAATCCGCAGAAATCTAATCTCGAATACTATGACCTCGTCATGTTTGCGGACCAACCCGACGCACTCACGCAGTTCCTTGCTGGTCCACCACCAGATCCACCGAGCCCTTTGTTCTGCGTTTCGTCTAAACCGCCACTTGCTCCGGCATACTTAACGCCAAAATTGGCGTACGACACATATCCAGACTTCTGCAAAGGGATATCGCCCGGCGATACGTGGAATATCAACAGCACCTTCTTTCCTGATACCCCCGAGCACTTCGCTTTGCTCATTAACGGGAATATGGCATCTTCTAAATGGTCTTCCGACTTATGCAATCAAGCTTTCAAGTCCATCTTGGACAATTGCGACGGTAATGATCCTGTATGTTTACCTTGCATGTCTGAGAGGCCCTTGCTAACTTATGTAGTCCAACCCGTATGTGTGTAGTCTACCCCCAGTCAATGTAACTCTAACATTCGCAGCATGAACTACAAGTTTGGTGGCACATACACAACCCAAGGTCTTGAATTCAGAATTCAGCCAATATTTGATAATCGCGCCGTCCCGCTGCCTACAGCACCATCTTGGTCTTGTACAAGCAGCTACCATGGCGCCTATGACAATTTCGGTATCTTGGGTACGTAATGAGAGACATATGTACGTACTGCATTTCTAACATGTTCAGGCGTGGGATGGGCATCATCCGATTTTGGCAAAAACGCATTTTTCGGGGCCATAGCCAGCTGTATCGGGTCTAAGCCATCTGACTGGACTTTCGAGTACTTCCTTTATGATGGCACCCCGGACCAGCATTTCGGCTTCGAGTGGCTTGCAAGTTTCCACACGCCAATCTGGGTTAACGCGCGCTGTTTCGACAACTGTAAGGTAGGGTCGAATGGAGGTGGACCAGCTTGGGGTGACAGTTGCCCAGGGTGTGGTGGAAACGGCTAAAAGGGAACGTGGGAGCATTTAAGTGTCATCGCGGACAATTATAAAATTATCATTAGTTACGAGTAGAGGATGTTTAATCTATGTTGTTCTACTAACCTAGGGATAATTAAAGTTAGAGAATAACGAAATATACCAACTATCTTTATACTATATATGTAAGGACTTAGGGAATACAGCTCTCTATAGGTGCATATAGGAGTGTAAGTTAGAGGTGATGCTGTATTCTATCCTATAGGTCTACTATAAAGGATATAAAAAAGATAAAGGGGAAACCCTCTAGGCTTGTGCCCTTAAATACCTAAAACTACACTAACTTAGCAAATCCTCTGTTTACCTAATCTTGCTCTTACTATGTGCCTAAGCCTTATATACACAGCTAAACCAAATTAGCACTAAGTTAGCTTAGCAGCACATAGTAACTATAAGTAACCTAAGGAGCCATCCTTATAATAGTGCTGTTATTACCTATTATTAATTAATTAGATAGGAGCAAGAGTAGGAGTAGGAGTATAGGTAAGGGTGGTAAGAGCATTAGTATAGGAATTAAATTGTAAAGCGTAAGCCTAGGG